>DWNE01004663.1:0-14863 GCA_018249875.1 Cecropterus toxeus
GATAAATTCAAATTATCAGTACGTGAATAAGCATTAAACGTTTGAATAATTTTGAATCAAAACTATACTAGGCGCTTAATGCGTTAGATGCGCATATTAACCGCATTTATATGCTAATATAAATTTGCGGTTTTGTACGAGAATATATTCAAATTTCAAAGTGATAGAAGGTTTGCTAAATAAAACACTATATCATATCATAGTACCAAAGCTTTATTTTTATCTTTCTGAGAGAAAACCTATATTGGCAGTAGGAGCAAAGTTAAACTAATTATTTGACTGTAAATCAACGTGTAACTTAATATTCTAATAATAAATTGTGATCACGCCTGTTTATTAATATTTGTAACTATAAACCTGTGTAGTAACAATTACTATCTATGTAGTAGTAATAAATATAATAATAACTCTTTCTGAATGAACCTCCATACAGTGATTTCATCCTCTATCGTGAGTGCCGTGGATACACAAAAGATTGATATGCATGCACCAAGATTTAAATAAGAAATCTAAATTAATTCATTCAGGCATCTGCCCTGGGGACCAACATGGAACCTATTGCGTGTCAGGCTGGTATACTGACCGCTCCATTACGTGTTGTAAAGCGGTTTTTTTCTGGATCAAATTCTGATCAACTGCTACTTTACAACATTTTTAAAAGGTTTCATTTAACTTGCAAGGTTTGTATGTATGTATGTTTGGGTCAAATCTTGCAAGCTGAATGTAACCCACTTCTCAGTGTCCGATTAAGCTGAAATTTGGAATACACATTAAGTTCTGATGACAATGCAATTATCAATCAATCAATCAATCAATAGTGTTGCAATTCCAAAATGGCCGCTGCAAAAATACATATTTTTATCCAAGCCATCCAATATGGGTATCAAGTGACAGAACTTAATTTGTAGAATTCAGTACAGTACGAAAGAAAAGCTTGTTTATAAAAATATTTTTTAATAAATATGTCGTTGACGTATGACAAAAATTCGTCACTGTAACACGACTAGAATCTGAATCCACACAATAGAGGTACAAAATCCATGCCGCTTCTGGCCTACTATCCCTGACTATCTGGATATAGCGTAACCCAATTAGGGTAATTGTCCCTCGCGTCGTTTGTATCTTTGAGCTAATCGGGTTTTTGGCACGTGTTCAGGGTTTTTGCGTTGGAATTGTTCGTTTTGTGGGAAATATATAAAATATATCTGCTATACAATAAGAATTAAACATTAATATTGACATATACGTTGGAGGAAATAAAGTCATTTTTAGTTCCAGGTGGTAGAACCAATGTAGTTCCACCGGGAAAGTACCACCGCCACACCTATCTCTAGCGTGAAGCAGTTCGTGCGTTTCGGTGGAAGGGTGTGGTTTCCGGCTCACTTATATACCTATATGAGGCGACCATCTTAATCTTCGGGAGCAGCAACGCATCTGTGATCGACTTCAGATAAAACCCCTGTTCTATATGAAGTTGCTCATAGGTGTCCATGGGTGGCAGTAACCATTTACCATCGTGTGGGATGCATGCTCGTTTGTTACTTCATTCTTATAAAAAAAAAAATCATTTACTAAGTTAAGCAACGCCAGGGGCGATGAAATTCAATGGTTATCGCTAAATATCAAGTTTCATGCAGATTACCACGATATATTTTACTAGGCATGCCAAGTAGTGGGTCTCCGTGTCACTCATGACATTCGATAACACTCGTTCGACTCTATCGTTGTTTTTATCGGTCCAAAAACTATTGACACGAGTTGTTCATTCTGTACATTTCTTTATCAATCTGTATTGAAGGAGCGATTTGTTCCACTGCTCAGAGAGACAATTACTGAGTAGTGAGACATATAAAGGGTTGTGCCAGACATTTTTAGGGCTCCGTACCCAAACGGTAAAAACGGAACCATATTACTAAGCCTCTGCTGTCCGTCTGTCTATTTACACACATACTTTGTTAGTTGTTGTCATGTTTGTGTAGTGTAAAGATACACAAACAATGCACAAGAAATAACTGATTTAATTGAATTAGTCATTAACAAAAGACAAAGACATTTCATACAATTCCAAACATTTCAGGAGGCGAAAGACCAAACGTATTCACAATGGTTGATAAAAGTGCCGAAGAGTTTCACGACATAATTTTTTGGATGGCCGGGAGTGCTTTTACAGAAGTGGTTCTGAATTCGAGCGACGTACAAAACTTTCTGAAGGAAGATAACTCATTCGATTTAGTTATCGCTGAACAATTTTTCCAAGAAGCATTGTACGTTCTATCGTATAAATACAAAGCGCCTTTAGCTCTGGTGACTACTTTCGGAAATTGTATGAGACATAATATTTTAACGGGAAATCCTCAGCAATTGAATACGGTTGTATCGGAGTTTCTCGAAATAAGGGATATGTCGAGCTTTTGGGGTCGATTGCGAAATATGTATTTCACAGCGTACGAGTATTTGTGGTGGAAATATTGGTACATGGGTAAACAAGAGAGGTTGGTGGAGAAATATCTTCCAGATCTACCGAAACCAGTGCCCAGTTTGTATGAGATACAACGAAATGCTTCATTAATGTTAGTTAACAGTCACTTCAGTTTTGACACACCCGCTGCCTACTTGCCTAACATTGTAGAGATTGGTGGACTGCACCTTTCAAAAAGCGAGTCGAAACTTCCTGAGGTAAGATTTATTATTAACTAGCAGACCCGTGCCCACTTCGATGGGCATTAAAAAATGGTGTGCCTTCATACGTAAACTTTCTACCTGTATTTCATATTCTTAGGGGTTGATTTTCAAAAAATGGTGAAATACCTAATTCATCATTTCAACCTATAAAGCCAGATACTAAGTTTCATAGAGCTTGCTACAAAATTAGCGGACTTTCATACAAACTTTTCACCCCTATTTAACCCCCTTAGGGGTTGAATTTCTAAAAATCTTTTCTTACCGCTCACTTACACCATAAAAGGAACCCTTGTAACAAATTTCAAGGTTCTAGGTACAGTAGTTTCGGCTGTGCGTTGATATATAAGTCAGTGTGTCGGAATTGCCTTTTATATATGTATAGTATATATAGATTACTTAAGCTAATGGTTATTTTTTATGACATTATGTAATTGCAAACGAGCATGCAATCCACTGAATGGTAAATGGCCTCTGCCGCCCGTGGATATCTGTAATCAACCCCAGATAAGATCTGTCTTAACTGAGGTTAGCCACAGATGCGTTGCTACTCCTGAGGACTAAGTTGGAATGCCTCAGATAAATATGTCTCCCTTACCTTCACACATGGACACAGAAGCGTTATTAGGTAGAAATAGGTGTGGCGGTGCTACTTCAGGAGTCGAACGATAAAGAGTTCTACCACCTTTAAATTATGTACTTATATCTTATTTGAAGTTGGACAAAATCATATACGGTTTTTTGAATTTCTTTTTGCCGATATTTCAACCCAGTTACATGGATCGTGGTCACGGCGAAACTACGGTGGCGAGCAGAAACCGTTGACAAGCACTAGTGGTAGATTAACCTATCTTCCCTACGTCTAGTTCGTTTTTCATTTTAACCGTATTCGAAAAGGAGGAGGTTATACGTTCGATTGTATGTATTTTTTTTTATGTATCTTCACCGATTTCTCCGCCGTTTCTGGACCGATTTTCAAAATATTTTTTTTAGGTTCCATATAACGAAACACAACACTAACTGTATCCTTACGGACCAAACTTTGCATTATTTATGATTTAAATATACGAACCACTAGATTCCACGTTTGCGCTAATTTGAAAGCATCATCTCTGTTAAAGTTCTTAGGGTGTGTTCGTAGTCAAGATGGTAAATAAATAACTAATAATAATTAAATGAAAAGTATTTATAGCTAATAATGAATTAGTGATTACGAAATATTATTGAAACGAATAAAAATATTTATTTTACAGCTAGAAATTTAAACTAAATTGTAGAACCAGTGTAGTTCAACGGGAAAGGCGGTGGCAGTCGCACCTATTTCTAGCGTGAAGCAATTTTTGGTTGTCTACTCACATACATATGAGGCAACCATTTTAGTCTTCTTAGTAGCAACGCATATGTGATCGACTTCAGATAGAATCCCTGTTCTATATGTAGTTAAGTACAGGTGTCCATAGGTGGCAGTAACATAGTAAATCAGGTAAACTGCATTGTCGTCCGCTTCTTCATTTCTCTTTTAAAAAACCACCCTCTTAGTCATTTGCTAATCTAATAAAAAAAAAAATTAAAAATAAATAAGCCAATACTATTGAAGAAACGAATACTTTATATTTGTTCAGTTAAGTCAAGTGTTACCTATTCCAGACTTTCATTTAAACGGAAAAGATTTAAAAAATAAGTCCCATTTAATATTACTTAAATACGTTTTATCATAAAGTTGCAGAGTTATAAAATTAAAAAAGCGTAACTGTTGTACCAAAAAACAGCCTCTTTCAACCGAATCACTGAGTAAATTTTAAAAGAAATAAACAGTTAATATTGGAAGGTATATAAAAAATCCATTCCACTTTACCAAGTTCAGAGAAGTTAAATTTAAAATCAACTGCCAACACCCCTCCTTGGAAATCAAATTATACTCGCCACCGTGAAAAATGGGAAAACATTTTTTCCTTTTGATCTCAGAAAACAAGTTGCCCCGATATTTTAGGTAAACATCAATTTCGCGTAATGACTTGTTATAAAAACGTTTCCGAGTAATCATTAGAATGTCGAAACGAATTTCAAATAGTAATTCATCGCGGATGATCGTATTTCTTTGTTATTCCAGTCACCTTATAGTAATTCGTGCGAATCGACT
Source organism: Cecropterus toxeus (assembly GCA_018249875.1). Lineage (NCBI taxonomy): Eukaryota > Metazoa > Arthropoda > Insecta > Lepidoptera > Hesperiidae > Cecropterus > Cecropterus toxeus. The sequence goes on from DWNE01004663.1 coordinate 4,820, forward strand.
CTTATAACGAGTTCTTTGTCTTCGTTAGGGTTCTATACCCAAAGGGTCAAAACCAAACCCTATTACTAAGACTCCACTGTCCGTCTGTCAGTCTTTCCGTCTGTCTGTACCAGAATTTATCTCATGAACTATAGCTAGATAGTTGAAATTTCACAGATGATGTATTTTTCTTGCCGCTTTAACATCGAATACTAAAAACATAATAAAATAAATATTTAAGGGGGACTCTCATACACAAGCCAGATTTTTTTCGCCGTTTTGTATAGATAGTACGGAACCCTTTAAGCGCGAGTCCGACTCGCACTTGGTCGATTTTTTTCTTAATAGTTTTGAGTTGTACCAATTCATACCAATAAATTAGTACTACACTCATTGCGATACACATAGGACTTATCCTGTGTCGTGGATGCCATGAACCCACAGACGATTAAAACACAAATATCCAGATGGAGCAAAAGGAGAACCCACTGCATGGTTTGTCGTTTTTTATGTCCGGCTTTTAGACACAAATCTCCTTGCATAACTGAAGGAACCCGCAATTCTTCTTAACGTCCCGTCGCATGTGTCTCCCAACAACTGAAGGGTATTCCGATTACTCTTACGAAGTGAGGTACAGATTAGTGGCCAACCGGTGTCGTATGTTTCCTAACCGCGCATAAGGTATATAACAGGCTTACGACTTGAATTTTATCATACCATCGGGCCTAGCAACCCATTTGTGACTTCATTTAAAACTCCTATGCCATAAAAAATGTGTTGCCCCATCGGACTCCAACCAGGTCAGCGTCTGCGCCCACCGTACCGTCTGGTCTTTACGACGATATGCGATCACACATACCGCCTTCCTTCTCGGGATCGTCTGGCTGGACGTTTCGAGCTCCCATTCTTGCCGCCCGCGATCCCGGAAGCCCCTTTTTACTTATCTCTTACGACAGGCTGGGGATACCATAGCTCTATTCTAATCCCGGAACTACAGCAACGATGACGAAAAACTTTACGAAAATTTTGACACTTGAAATAGTCGCCGAAAATTTTAACACCCGTAAAATATTGACACCAACAGTCACCTATCCAAGTACTGACGTCGTTAAACTTTCTATTTGAGTTAATCTACACAAACTGCTCTCACAAATACATGTGTTGCTCACTTATTGGTGGAAGGAGTATTTGTGCTATAGTTATGCTATTCAATAATAACAACCGGATGGTTTGGCTTAACGGACGATCCAAACGCATGTTTAGTCTCGAGCAATCTCAGCATCAGGGGCTATGTACATGCTGTTCAAGATATAGCAATTAACTATAAGAGGCTATAGTACTGTGCTCTGAACCGAACGTAATGTCGTGAGTAATTCGTAATTCAATAATTATGAATCGATAAGATCTTTCTGTTTTTAGAGAAACCGCGAAATGGCGTGACGTACTCGAGATTGCGTTCTAGATCCGCGTCCTTCTGGCCATTTTATTTTCCAGGTCGTCGGCGCCACGCGAACGTTTTATTTGTTCCTACTCGTAATAAAGTAATATACCGGTTTTCAGCAGGAAGCTCATTTCGTAGCGGATTACAGACCAACCGGAGTCGAGGGGACTTGTTACGCGCGGTCTATGTTTTAGGTAATACTGGTAAAAATACTTTCCATGATCACTGAGGGATTTTTTTTCAGATCATTAACGCATTACTGTTTTATATATAAACCTATCGATAAACAAGACGCGCTACCTGATGGAAAGTTATGGTCGTCTTTGAATATCTGTAAAAACAGAAGAGCCGTTAAAGTGTCCCCGGTTTTGAAGAACTCTTTTCAATTTCGTCGTGCCCCATTTCATAGCACTCCAAATTTAGCTGCACTTCCAAATTTAATTTAACGTTTAGCATGACTACCGCAAAAAGGAACGTGCAAGTGAACCGTGGAGATCTACCACTAGTCTGGTTGGATGCTCTTGACATGAAAATCAGAATTCGGATAGCGTTGGCCTATCACGGGTTTTCCTGAGTAGCAAACCATTTCATTATGTTTTTCGTGGTACACCAAAAGATTTACAACTAAACAGATGACAGCTACATCTGTTCATGACAGTTCTCTCGCAACGAAGAAGACAAAGTTCAGGTCAAATTCCACTTCACTATTGCAAATAATTATATTTCATTTGCAATTTATTTCAAGGCGACTTCTTGACACATGTACGACAGCTCCATTGATACGAGTACGCCTATTCTGCCTCGGCATGTTAAGAAAAATGAAGCTTACAAAAAACTTATTTAGGTTAACAATTCGAAAGAAATCCTTACCGATGTAAGAAAAAAAAATAGTTTATTGTCACTCTATTTTTTTCTAGAAAACACTTTTACACAACATATGTAATCCCATGGTATCAGTCAGCCATTTCACATCTGTTGATTTTACAATAATTTACTGGTCCGTTGCACAATAATACTGCCAATCATAGTCCTACTTAAATATTCAAATTAATAATGCTTTAACAGAATTAATTCTCATATCTGCGAACACATCCAACATCTGTCGACTCGGCTGAACTATCCGCTTTGAGTTATTGCCGCCCACCTGATGTTTTAATTAGTTTCCAGGTTAACGCCGAACAGATTATTTATTATCAGCTAGCTGTGCTCCGCGGTTTTACCCACATTATTGACGACCCGCGTGGATGAGCGGTCACCATACCGGTCTGACGCGCAATGGGTCCCGGGTTCGATTCCCGGCCAGACAGAAATATAAATGATGAGTTTATATTTCCGTTCTGGGTCTGGGTGTTTGTGTATTCGTCTTTGTGTGCCCATGGCACCCACGACACAGGAGAAAATCCCACTGTGGGGCTATGAGTATAGAAAGCTTGCGGGTATATCTGCTATCTGCTTAGTAATATTACGATATTACGATGCGTCAATTGAGTACGTTAGTATTTTGCTTGACAAGCACATAATACGCGTGTATTTATTAATTATTATTAATTTAAATAAGCGAGTATTTATTTAAGATCATAATCTTATCTAAGGTGGCCACAGATAACCTGCTACTCCTGAAGACTAAGTTGAAACGCCTCGGATAAGTATGCCTCCCTTACCACACTCTTCAGACCTTCACAACAGCGCTCAACATTGCTTATTGGGTGTTCCATCATATTTAAGCGCTTAAGAGTTCTATCATATTTATATATAAAGCAGTTTATGTTTCGTTGGAAGGTTGTAGGTGCCAGTTGACTTAAACACGAATCGACCATCTTAGTCCTAGTAGTAGTAAAGTATCGCAACGCATATGTGAATCAATTATTTACCGACTTCATATAGATTAATTGTTCGTTTTAAATCATATTAATTTAATATATCGCTACTTTGCATGAGTAACCGCATATTTCATGATAATCAATTTTCATTTTAAGATATAGTTTTAAACTTATTATGTACATAATTTTAAAATTATCTTGGTGCTCTAACTCAACTTGGATTGATGACCTATAAAATATAATATATTTTTTACTATTTTAAATTTATTCAATAAGAAATAAAAATAAGAAGTTGTTTAATCGTTACCTGGATCTTCAAAAAAAAAAAAAATTTTTGTGTTGTATTATTGTTCAAGCGGGCCAGCAATATGTCATTATCTCCTTCAATTTGTCTGTTTGTTCCCAGTGATGGTGTTGGGCGATGGTAGCGTGCGGCGGGCGCTGCGGTCGGCGGCGCTGGCTGTCTGCTTGTTGGTGGGCGCGCTGGCCCCTGAAAGGCTGGAGCCGTGCGCCAACAGCCCTTTGTGCTCGTGTCGCGCTGCGCACATGTCCTGTACTGCCGTGCCGCTTCATAGGTTCCCAGGTGATCAACAGATATCTTTTGATCCGACTGCGTCAGAAGAATAGTGATGTATTTGAGCGTACGCATGTATGAATGTATGTTTGTGTGTATGTATGTTCATTTCCTTGGCACGCGCTGTAGCCCAAACAGCTTGACGGATACCAACATATGACATATCTATAATTTTTAAATATGGCGTCTACGGACAGACAAACGTAGGACAGGAAGGACAATTACTTAATTAGTACCAAAATACAAAAAAAAAGTTAAATTATTACAAAAAACTGTAACGGCGCGATACCTACAGTAATATGAGCTCGCGCCTCACATGTAATGCTGAGCACGAAAGACGACGACAGCGAATAACAAAGGAGTACGTCATACGAGTCATACTGACACTAATCAGAGTTTGATAGAATCTCAGCATATATAGAAATGGTCCAAAGTTAACATCGACCGCGGTCCCAGGCAGTGGCATCGCCTGGCGGGAAATCTCCCCTTTTCCTCCAAATTGTTGCCCCGACGTGATTCTCATCATTGATGATCCGACGTCCTTCAGAAAAGTACAAGGAGTCATGGAGTGAAGCCAGCAGCAACGAGCACTATGATCAAGTTCCACGAGAAGCCGAAAAAACACTCTGGTTCCTGCATCCTGATAACGGTCAATTTCAGCGATCCGCAGCACGCAGCAACAAGGTTCTCTCACGTGACTGCGCACGCATCGCTTGATCTCGCGGGAGATCTCCCCTTTTCCTCCATAATGTGCGTTTTAGAAATTAATTATTACTGCTTTATGGTGCAAAACAACGTCTTGAAGAAACCGACACACCTGAGAGTTTTTGAAAAAAGTTCAAAAGGTGTGTGAAGTTTATCAATTCGCACTTGGTCAGCGCAGTAACGCCTAAACACTGATTTTGAGAAGAGACCCTTGTCCAGCAGTGGGACTATTATGGGTTGACGAGAGAGAATAAATAAATAAATTGATTTATTGCATTAAAATTGTGCACTATTACAATATCGTTGGGTAAACGTAATAAGTATGTTTATACCTGTAGGAAGGGGCCCCGCTCTTCCTTTATTCAATTTTTGAGTACAAAGTATATAGACAAAGAATGTGCGAAGAAAACTCAAAACTATTCTGACTTTCCGTTTCTTTTTATGCTTGTAAAATAGGTTGACGTGCTTACAAGTAATGACGGGCTACATTTTTACCGCACAAGTCTAAGTTGTAGGTACACGATAGTAAAGAAAAGAAAACCATTTGGAACCCCTAAACGAGTTCTATCATTTGGACCCAAACGAGTTGGGATCACGATTTCCTCGGCGGAAATAGAAGCATTATGGGAGACCTACGTAGTGCTGTATTTTTAGGTTTAGACGAACGGGCGAGCTGTAATTTGTGGGATAAATCACGTAACACTTGTTTTACGGTAAATTAGGTGGATCAATGATATGTTTATTTTTGTATGCTATCTAAATATATATAACTCAAAGGTGACTGACTGTTTGATATAGTGATCTATCAACGCACAGCCCAAACCACTGGACGGACCTGGCTGAAATTTGGCTTGCAGGTAGATGTTATGACGTAGGCATCCGCTAACAAAGGATTTTGAGCAATTCTGCCCCCAAAGGAATAAAATAGGGGATGAAAGTTTGTATGAAACTTGTCTATTATTATACTGCTTAACGCGTCCGAAGCCGCGGGCAAAAGCTAGTGCTATGTATACTGTATAACAGATCTGTTAGTGATACATAGTATATAGATTTTATAAAACTAACTGTCTAGCGGTCTAGCGCCTAGCGGTTTTATCCGCGTATAAAAAGGTTTTTAAACTCAGCCTTTCTAGGCCTACTGATGGACATAGGCCTCCCCTAAATGGCTCACTACAACCGATCCTGTGCCTTCTGAATACAACAGTTGCTGCTGTCTTTTTCAGGGCATGTAGGCTAGTCTTAGTCGTAGTTCAACTGTTCGGGAGGCGACCTGTGCTCCTTTTGTGTAAACGTGGTCGCCACTCGCGGACCGTTCTTCCCCATCGGTTATCGGTCCTTCGAGCGATGTGACTAGATGATAATAAGCAATATTATTTTAATAGAAAAGGCAGAGTGTAATCATATAATAGAAATTAAGTTAACACAATAAATATGTTACATTCCTTTAAATTTAATTCAATATGTTTGATTTAATTTCACAAAAAGACGCACAGACAAACTGAAATTGTAAAGTTATAGAAATGTCAATTATTACTAAATCTACAAGTAAATTCTTAATTTTTTTTTGCAAATTTAAGAAGTTTACACATACACGCATCATTATTTCTGTTTTATATATTTGAATTTACTGTTTAGCGACATGACTATAATATTAAATTAAGAAATACGACGCAAAACATATACGTATACAAATTAATGTTTATATAACAAACTTTCTTAAGGAAAAACGTGATGAATTCTATATTTTTGGTTCGGTTTATAGTTTACGTGGTTATTCAAAGTACCTACTTGGTACGATACATACGTAGCTAATACCTACGATTACATATTCCCTAAAAATGTATTAAGAAAGTAGTATTTTTCAAGTGCCTCGAGGCACTAGGCTTCAGAACGATGTTCTTTTTCATTTTAATTATGATAATTAGTTTTCTTTTCAGTTCACGTTGTTTTTATAGTGACATAGAAATCGGTTGTATTTTTAGAAGTTACGAAGAAAAAATAAAAACTACTAAAAACAATGTATCCGAAAATTTTGCTTTGTCCTATTATTTTTCTTCAATTAGATGGTTAGATGTGCTGGAATAAACGTTCAAGAATTTTGTTGATTTTTATTTTCACCCGCTTTATGATTATATCAGAAATCAACCAACAATAGTTTCACGGTCAATTGATCTAGAATTCTAGAAGTGATCATCTTTGTAGGTCATATAAAACTCAACGTTTTATTATGTTTGAAGTGAAGGAAGTGAAAAGTGAAGTCCTCGTTATTTATATATCGTTTTATATATTTTTTGTTATATCATGGCTATTTAATTTTTTGTAAAACAAAAAACAGTTCTTCATATAATACATTATATTTACTAGGTTTAATCTAAATTGTTATATTGATAAATGCCTTTTATTAGTAAATCTGCCAACTTTTCGTGCGGATATCTGTTTGATACAAACATGATTAATACGAATATTTTAATAAATAGAAAGAAGAAGAAAAGAAACAAATAATATTTATTCACGGAGAATATTACATATAGCACTATAAAGGAAACTAAACATAAATTAAAAAAAAAAAACAATATAAGCTAATATATTAATATATTAGCCAGGTGGTAGAACCAATGTAGTTCGACCGGGGAAGTACCACCTATTTCTAGCGTGAAGCAGTTCTTGCGCTTCGGCGGAAGGGTCTGGTTGCCGGCTCACTTTTATATGAGGCGACCGTCTTAGTCCTCGGGAGTAGCAACGCATCTGTGGTCAACTTCAGATAGAACCCGTGTTCTATATGAAGTTGCTTACAAATATCCATGGGCGGCAGTAACCACTTACCATCAGGTGGGCTGCTTGCTCGTTTGTTACTTCAATTTTATAAAATATATATATATTACTCATACATAATATAACAACATTACCTGTCTTTGTGTTCCTTGCATCTCGCCCGGAACGTTCTGTGTGCTGAGGACGAGGTGCCTCGCCATCAGTATGTAGAACAGAGCGATGACTGCGAGTGGCAGCGAGTAGTACACCAGGAATCTGATGAGCACCATCATCCGAGGGTAGTTGTCCCCCCACTCAGGTGGGTATGGGTAGCATACTAGGAACTGGGGAAAAAAAATAAAAATATAAAAACCCTTTCTACACTATTAGTTTTATCATTAAGAGCAGTGATAGCCAATGGTTGGAACTCCTCTTAATCGAGGGGCCGAGGTTAGAATCCCAGGCACGTAACACTGATTTTTCTAAAATTACGTGCGTATTAGAAATTAATTATCACTGCTTTAGGGTGAAAGAAAATATGGCGAGGAAATAAACACACCTGAGAGTTCTTTAAAAAAAAGTTTTCAAAGGTGTGTGAAGTCTACCAATTCGCACTTGGTCAGCGCGATGGACTTAGACCTGAATCTCTCTCATTCTGAGCAAAGACCCAGTGGAACAACAATAAGCTTACGATGAATTTTATAAAAATACATGAATAACTCCACACTACAAATGCTTGTGTCATGCAGATATAAAGACGAATACATAAGTACTTAGATAAGAAATCTAAATTCCGGCATGCGTATCATTATGGACGCTGCTTTATCACGCGAGTTGTCATATGGCCTACTCAAAAACCTTAATGACGGCCTGTGTGTTAAGAAATATTAAGCTATTAGTTATCAAGTTCTTTGCTGTTTATATTACTGTCATTTTATTTATTTGTATAATTGTACTAACGTAGAAAGTTAAATGTCCAACTTGTGGCATCCGCATACCTTTCCTACGAACAAGATGCACAACCTTTCTAATGGGCAGAGTTGCACAACCATTGCCTGGGGAGCTATAGTTTGTTGAAAATCATAGTGACCATGCACGGACAGCGTAGCTTTAAGTAACCCTTCGCTTGTGGCACATGAACTTCATCCCGGAGACAAACCGATCCCCACCTTACTGCTTTCTACATCTATATCGGATCTTCAATTATTTTTACGAGGGGCAAAAACTTAAAAGTGCCGACCTTGCCCACTTGTATTTCTTTTCACCATCATTTTTGCCATCAAATGTCCAATACAGCAAGTATTGGTCATTAAAACGTTTACGTGTCAACAGTTTCACTTCCTGCTGTCGAAGCGTCCCAATAGTTAAAGTTAAATCAATGACGAGTTGCGCATTCGTTTACAAGGTTTTAATTTGCCGCCTCCTAAACTTGCCGCTCGGGGCATAGGCCCCAGCTTGCCTCCCTCTAGACCCGGGGCTGTCTGTGCGATACATCTATACAATCGCGAAGTTATCCAGACCAATGCGAGTTCATTAGCTACCTCAAAACGTTAATTGTTTTCGCTAGGTATGGCCGATTAAAAAATATGAGCGTGTATTGTACACATGTACAATTTTGCAAACAAATAAGCGAAAACGTACGTTGTTACGTCGTTTGTACGTTTTGTAACATAAACAGTGATCGTCTTAGGAAAACGTTATAAACTCGAAGTAATACTTAGTACGAGTGTTACAGATATTAATACATCGCATTTTATAAAAATCATATGTTTTTTTAATCTGACAGCCAACGTACATTTACACACTATTAAATTTATTTCAGGATACAACAAATAAATAGAATCGTGCCCCTATTCAAACGCTTCCAGATGTTTTACGTATTCAATACATTATATCAAAGACTTTGTTTATAATAAAGAGCGTTATAAACTCCATTTAAATTATTTCATCTTGCGTTTTCCACAACTGTGCGTCATTCGTCCAAGTCGAGGTATTTCAAATTTCGTTAGCCGATTAGGCTTCACCTGGGCCCCAAAATTACTCGGCCTCTTAAATTAGATGGCTATAACATTAAGCAAATTCACCTCCAAATTGCTTTAAGGTTTTATTTAATTTGATAATCGAAATTTCGCGGCATTTGGCAAGCTTTCAGGGCAGTGTCCATTCAAATTAAGCACTCAAATTGAATCTTTATCTGGCTTTAAAAGAAAATTAGGGGTGTGAATTTGAACAATTTTAAAAGGAGTGTTTAAAATATTATCTAGTGTGTAACATATTATTATTAGAAATTTATTATCAGTACTTTATGGCGAAGGAAACATCGCGAGTAAAACTAAGTTCTCTAAAATAAGAGTTCTCGAAGGTATGTGAATATTACCAATTCGTACTTGGTCAGCGATGTGGACTCTTGCCTAAAACTCGCTTAATCTGAGAGAAGACCCGTGCCCAGCAGTGGGACAATAATGGGCTTTATCTTTCTAGATAATGTTTTTGTAGTTTAATCTTTTCGGCTACTTGCATCTAACATTTTGTGAAAAAAGTATTTGTGATTCGCGGAAAATGGTTATATGGTAATTTATGCATGAAATATGACTTCAGCGGTACTGTATTATGTTAGCATAAATATGTTTATGAATATGATAATTTTAAGATTACTTAAAATTAATTCATAGTTATAAATTATCGTATAATTATTGATGACAATAGAGTTCTTAATAGTTTAAATTTAATCACATTAATACTCAAACATCTTAAAGAAAATAAAAAAATGTGTT
>DWNE01004664.1:0-14861 GCA_018249875.1 Cecropterus toxeus
TCCATGGGCGGCAGTAACCACTTACCATCAGGCGGGCTGCTTGCTCGTTTGCTACTTCATATTTATAAAAAAAAACTATTTCTAGCGTGAAGCAGTTTTTGCGTTTCATTATAAGCGTGTGATTGCTGGCTCACTTGTATTTGTGGTGAACAGCCTTGTCCTCGAAAGTAGCAACGCATTTGTAATCGACTTCAAATAAAACACCTGTTCTGTATGAAGTTGCGTATAGATGTCCATGGGAGGCAGTGACCACTTACCATCGAGCGGAATGCTTACTCGTTTACTGCTACAGTGTGATTAAAAAGCTATAAGTAGATAAAATGGCTTGGTCCATGGTCCATACATACATATGGGTTGGGTACGCAGTTGGCTAAAAAGAACTGACATGTACTGAAACGGCTAAATACTCTCTTTCTTGTCAATAATATATGAAACTATTATTAATTCATTATATATGGCGTTAATTTAATATGTCAATAAAGAATTTTTAAATTCGGTTCACAAATAGCGGAAAAATCGTTGAACATACCTAAAAAAAACACACAGTCGAACATAGAACCACCTTCTTTTCGAAGTCGGTTAAAAATAATACACATATTTAACAACAAGAATAAAATATAATTATATTCGGAAATCAAAAGTATTATTGGTGGAAAATAGACTTTGTGACCATCAGCGCCACCTGCTGTGAAAATAATGTTGCTGTTAACGATATATTTTATAAGCATTGCCAAAGAAAAGGAAGTAACAACATCTACTATTTATATACTTCCAAAAACCTTTAAACTTATTAATACAAGTAAATATAATATTCATATTTTACCGGATGCATGTTTTTTGTTAATTTTAAGGACATTGCTTACGCCATCTGTTGGTATTCGTCATTGTAAGTTTCAAAATATAACAATACCTAATATGTTACCATACTATACAGTAAAAAAGAAAATTAAATTCCAAAAAAATATCTAAGACGATAATAAACGCAATAATACAATTAACTAAAAAATAAAATATGGCGTGTGCGAATTCTTGTAAAGTTTGATACGAGTTTGAAATGATTTGTTATTCAATTTTAACCTTGAAATAACCGGAAATGTGGTAACACCACGTCTGAGTTGAGTGACGTTTTTCTTATCAGCCGGTCGATTATTTACGCATAGCAAGCGATTACAAAAATATAAAAACGGACTAATTGAAAACAAGATAAAAAGAAAAACAATTAAACTCAGAGAATTATGTCCGATTTACTCGACGACGACTTGGAGTTCCGAGGGGGTACACTTCAATTGGCGACAGAAAATGCTGCAGAGAATGCGGATAATCGTAACAATGCACCAGATAATACTAATAGGAACCAGAACCAGGTTAATGCTAATCCTTCAGTGCTGTCCGGCGCTGACTCCTTGTCCTCCTCCACGTCATCTTTTGCAGGTAAACTGTATTCCTTTGTTTTAATTTGTTCCAGTTATTCCGCCCTAATTCTATTATGAATTATGTCTTCATTATTTCCTATTTCCATAACGTGATGTTGAGTATTTAAGTATGTATGCACTTTTAAACATTCATTTCTAATAGCCATCTACTTTGTTAATTTTACATAAGATTTAAATAACTTTAAAAGTTATATTCTAACACTCTCTTTTCTTCTCTGTGTATAACACAATTCTTATACTGATCAAGTATCTATTTTTTGTCTTGTTTGCATCAAATTTGATCTTATACATGCTGTTTTTGGTGCATTATCATCACACATTTTCCTTTTTGTTATAGAACTCTAAAGAAGTTTCACCTTAATATATACTTAAATTTTCTCAAATACCATAATTGTAGTTTTGGTATAGTCATGATATAATTTGCTGTGAAAAAAAAGATAAAAGTAAGAAGTTATATAAAAAAAATGTTATATAAATAAAAAAAAAATTGAAAATGGGTCCAGAATTGGTGGAAAAATCGATGAACATACATAAAAAAAAATACATACAGTCGAAAAATAGAACCACCTCAATTTCGAAGTCAGTTAAAAATAATTATATTTATATGTGATTGTATATTTGTGTGCATATGAGGTCATGTCTGAAAGTCATAAACTTTTGTTACTGAAATCATCACTGTTGATAATCTGAGTTCTATTATCAGTAAGTATTGTAAAGGAGTTTAGATGGAAATGTAAATTATGTTAAATAATCTTTTGTAATAACTTATCCTCTTATCTAATAATCTCTTGATATAAATCAATTATTTATAAATAAACAAATAAATGTATAAAGCTTTCTACACTCATTGAAGGTATTATGTGGCACACAATCCATGGCTACACACTAGGGTTTATCCTTTGTTGGGGGTACAGAAACACCCATGAGAATATAAATTTAAATTCATCATTTAGATATCTGTCTAGACAAGATATCTGTCTGTCAAGACACTGAACGCTAATCCAGAACAGCACAGAACAGTATGACAACCACTCTACTTCACAGGTCGTCATTGTTAATTGCTATAATGAATATTTTACTCTAACAGGTGTGCTTATTTTTTATGTAATTAACTACAAATGCTTCGTAACTAACTAATCAAAAAATAAAATAAGGGTATAAGATTTCAAAGTGTATCTGTGGGTTACAGATGCATTTTAAAAGTTCGTATTTTATGATGTGCTGTTTATTGTAGGTGTATTAATAATGTAAAGACATCACAATTTATTAATCATTTTCTTTTAGATGCAAGAACAGATGCAAACTCAGCAACACCGGCACCCACTGACACGGTGCAAACAGTGTACCCTCGGTATGATGTACCATTCAACAAAGAGAACATAAAGGACTTCTTCACATTCCGCAAGGGGGTGCTGGAGACAGCCATACAGGAGTGTATCACCGCACTCTTGTTCCCTGAAGATGGAGAGTATTTAGGATCGTGGTTGCTGACAGAGTATGTATTACTTAATTTTAGACTAAGACCAATATTCTACAAAGTCTATTACTGAAATTTTTTTCCTTTTCCATAATTAATTAGACGATTTATAGTAACTCAATTAAATCAAATTGACTTAATAATTACCAAATGACCTAGATGAGGGGAGGCTAACACAAGGAGTAAATTAAGGGCAAAGATTTATCTATTGTATTTTAGACATTCCAAAATGTAACTTAATCAATATTTATTATTATTATAATAAAATCGGTAATTCTTTAAGATATTATTAAATAATCATTCATATAAGAGATGAGTTACTATTTTCAGAATTACACTTTGGGACAATGAAAAGGAAAGGATTATCCTGTTGACGTCCAGGCTGGTTATGACTATTAAATATGATTTCATAGCTATGAAACAACTTGACTTCAAGAAAACTTATTTAGATGACTTGGACACAATTGTGATAGGGGAGCTGGTTTACCCACCTTCCTCTTTAGTACCGTAAGTATATAGGTTATTATTGGACATACAATAGTTTTTAATTTAAAGGTATTATATCAATTTAAAGTGATGTATCAATGAATTCATATTGTTGATTGTTGTAATATAACTTGTTATTTCACTTTTTATATATATGTCATTGTCTTAATAGTCATTTTTATATATGTAAATAAAACTACTTCTTGGGACAAGTTAGTAAATTGTTATGATAATTTGTCCTTTAATAAATTTGAACCAACTGTTACCCTGCCATTATATGGTAAAAATACATGTGGCGATAGTGGTGGTGGTGAAAGTGCCATAAAATTTTGGAACATTGTTTTATGTCGTGATAACATCATATTTAGAAGTGAAATTTCTTTAAAATGCTAAAACATCATAATAAAAAAAAAATCATAATCGAATTTACGTGCATCAAAAACTCCATGAGTCAGAACAAATTTGACGCAAACCAGATAAATTTATAAATCGAACATTAAAAAAAAAGAAGGTGTTAGAATACATAAGTTAGATTCGGCTTAAATTCTGATTGGCTATAGCTTATTGTGACTTGATTTTGCTTTTTGGAAAAAGTAATATTAGTGTATTATTTCAATTATATTGTTTATGGACAAATCGATGTTAGGATCGCCGACGAAGTTTCACTTCTATCATGTGTAGTGACAGAAGTGTAACTTCGCTGCCAGAAAAAAAACGTGCATAACTATAAGAGTTACACCTTTTATTATGTCATCTCAAGTGGCTTGTTGTATGTATGATATTTTACCTACATATATCATTTGTGTTGTTCGTCGCAGGCGTATTAACGGTATCGCGACAGGCGTGACAACGGTCGTGAAAGACTGCGTCATAGACCGCCTGTGCCGCCGGCCCAGTGCCGCCGACGGGGACACAAAACTGTTCGATCCCAAGTATTTTGAACCTAGGTACTTTGAGTTGCAGTAGTTGCGATATGATGCGTTTGCTGCTGTTGATTTTGCTCGCTTTGTTTCTCATTGAACATTGCAATTTTTGATCTTTTGGTTCGTAATATATGGTTACAGAGAGTGAAAGAAAACATATTTTCTTCTCAGAAGCAGTATAAGGAATTTAAAAAACAAAGATATCCTCAGCTGCTAAAACAGAACACTAATTTTCAAAAGAATATAAAGACATATATTATTTTGGTTTCAATTGAAATTGCACACAATCATTTTATATCTATTGCTAAATACCCAAAATTTCCTATAAATTGATTGAAGATGCCTTGGCATATTAACTAAGGTGAGCTATACCTAAGATTTTATTTCTGAGACATACCAATATCCAGTCTTTATGACAAATTCAAAATCAGTTCTGGATATTGTAATTTGATTCGTATAATTATGTATTATATACTTACCAGGGAAGTATAGTCTGGGACCCGATAAGGCAGTATTTATCTTTTTTATTTAGGTTAGGACTAACATTTATTAAAAATAGAATAGTTATCGCTTTTTGTGAACAAGAGTGTTTTATTTGCAACATGCCATTTGTGCTTTCGATGATGCTTCTAATTTATTAATCTACAGTTAAATTAAGTTTGCACTAACTTAGGAAGTAGTTTGAAACCTAGAAAATAGCTAACATAATAATGAAAATAAAAACCTGCTATTATCATTGTTCACATCACATCTCTCATATATTAACTGGATAAAATTTAAACATTTAAAAAAGAGATCGGTATATTAAAAATGAGTTCACAAGTCATTGTAATGCAAGTTTATTCATTTACTCATATAATGATTTATTTGTGAATCTTCTGCTTTGTCCTAGTTATTTATTTATTATTCTAATACAATAGAGACTGTTCTACAAATCAGTTTCGCGATGCGTTATAGCAAAAAGATTTTTCTTAACCAAAAGATTATTAATAAATTTTATCGTGATAAAAATAACGAATACTTGGAACATTCTTTTTGTGTGAATTTTACAATTTAACTCATATTTATTAGAATTACTTTAAATATTTTTTTTTTTTATTTCCAAGAGAGCGCAACCTGCGTGGTGTTAGGCTAATGTGGAACAAGGGTGAGCCTCTCCCAATAAAGACAGCGTGGAATCCCTTCAGCCAGGACGTGCCTTTCATCACGTTCGCCTCGCATCCTATTTACTGGCATAAAGGTATGAGGATAGTAAGAAATATACTTTGCTCAACGAATAAGGTTAATTGCAACTTGGGACGCGACAATGATGAAAAATCATTGAGTCGCAATCCTTTGACCGGCAAACTTAGCGCGGACAGGTAGTACTTGTAATGACTGAAATCTTTTTGAGTAAAGATTGTTACATAACTAACTTTGCCCCGCCATCAATCTCTAATTCTATTTAATTCAAAATCACAATAAGGAAAGAAATAGTGAGAGTAAGAATGAAAAAGAAGAATATGCAAACGCAGTAACAATCAGAGATAATCTTATGTTTATTTTAAAAAAATCCAGACGGCGGCGTCGACGAGAGATCGATGTACGACATGGAAACATTTGCTCAAAAGCTCCAGAGGGCGGTGGAAGCGATGCCGTCGTCCGCCTGCTGCATACACCACTCCCCCATTGTGATACAGAGCTACGTGGGCGTCACCTCGCTGCTCCACAACAAGACTAGCATGGGCTTCTTCAAGGTCAGGGGGAAATTTAGCTTCTGAACTAGATTAGGTGTACATTTATATGTTATGAGCAGATTTCCTATTGACGAGTAATGGTTACATGTTTGGTTGCATAATAGAGGAGGCTATAATATGTTAGTGGATTCATATGAATAAAAGTATAATATTTTTCGATAGCCTTATTTGGAATAATCTTTAAATGTATATCTGTTGATAAAACTAACTTGATTGGGCTTACGCGTGCGCGGTACTAATTGACATTTTACATAGAAAATAAAATAATATGTTGTTTTAATGCATGTTGCATTACTGAAGTAATTATGTTGAAGGTGAAATTATCACGCGTTGTTAGTTGCGGCATTCGGATCAATGCGGTACCAAACTATTTTCGTTAACCATTATTTTTATAAATTGACATAATAACAGTTACTTATAAAAAACCTGGATAAAATTCCGCGCTTTAGCATATATTTTACTCCTTACGTATTGTACGATTCGGTAGAAAAAATTATGTCTTCCAAAAAATATTGGTATAATGTATACGTACATTTTACATATCGTGTATCTATTACTCGTCAGTATATTGACAAAACTTGACAATCAGCAACATAAGTATTCTTTTAAATTCGAAATCGGTACATAACTTTTGCTAGACGTAAGGGGATGTACTCAATAGATGTGCTCAAAAACCACATGATCTATTGGGAACATGGTCCTAATACGTAGTTAAGGAATATTACATTGTTACTATTGTAATTAGATAGGTGCCAGAAAATTATATCTTTAATAGGTTTTTACTAGCTTCGCTAGTCCCATTGCATTAGACTTATTGAGTTATGGTTGTTGGAATTAAAGTTTTTGTTTTTAAAAAAATATTAATTGATAAATGTATTATCATAATAGTATTAAAAACAGGAACACGTTAAAATAACCGTATTATCTGGTTTACTGATAATCCGGCAAAATAGAGATGTTATGGAAGAATATAACTGTTAACAAGCGTAATTGTTGTGATAAAACAAATTCCGAAGATGAGAAACTATTGCACATATTTGACTTTTACCAAACCGTTTGAATAATTAAATTGAATTATTGTTCAAGTTCAATTGAACTACATTTTGCTTGTAGAAGTATGTTATCTTTTGTAAACGCATTTAGGTGCATCTCAAAAATTACATTTCTTTTGTTCCATTGTGATTTAGATTGATATCTTTTATAGCGCTAGGTTTCAATGGTTTATTAAATGTTAATGAACTCGTTATTATAATAAGATTTAATTAATACGTTATTTATTATTATGGTGATATTGTAGTATTTAAAATTTTATTGTTGTTACAAATTAGTTTTATGTTAGCAACTTTGGTGAAATAATATATATTTAGAAATTTAGCTTCATGCAAGTATCGCATCATGATATAAGAAAATTAGTGTCATTGTTAATAAAATGAGTTGATTTAAGGGTGATAAATTGTTAATATTTATTTGACATACATGTTAGGTTGACGTCACTCTGAGAGCTACAATTTAGTTAATTATTATTCATGGTATATTTCTGGTGGTGCTGGGCATGGGTTTCCTTTAAATTAGTACAATTTATTCGTGATGTTAAACATGGCTAGATGACAGCACTCGTACACTGTGCACTCTAGTATAGCTTACCACCATCTTGGTCGTAATAAAAACATCTTTTTTTCTAATGGATTACTCCCATTTTAAACGGAAAGTTCGGTATTGAATAATTTTCGTAATCGTTTTTCCTTTTTGTCTTTTACATATTTGAATAGCCGAAATATGTTTGACGATTACATCTAGATGTGGTTCTATAGCTTATTTGATTTGCCAAGGCTATAAAAGTCAGACTTGAAACGTTAATGTTTTATTAATAATTAATTGCTATTTTTAATAAATTAAAGAATTAGTGTTGATTTCTGATTTTTGCTAATAATATTTAACTTTCATTAATTTTCAAAATTAACATTATTCTCTTTGAAATTCTCACTATTCAGTAGTTTGTAGCTCTCGACCGGATCCCATAGGATTGTAGAAATAAGGGTGCGTACATATACTTTATAATTTATTACTTAAAAATCTTTGCTAAAATTAAGATTAAAATTGTTCAATTAAGATTAATAATGTTAAAACGATTAAATATATGGTATTGTAAGATCGTAGCTTTTGCATTATCTGTGAGTTGTAAATGTCATTGAAACTGTCATTTAATTATATTGAAGTATTATAAATATGGCTTCTTTGTAATTGCATAATTATGAGAATTTATATGTACACTCCATCACGTGAATTGTATTGAATAACGTTCTGATTAATCTTTTGGCACACAGTATTTTCAAATGATTAAATGTTAAATATTCATAATATATTGTTCTATATTCAGTATTGAAGCAATTATTATGATTATTGTGAAGGTGTTTCGATTATATTTTGTCCAGTAATGGATCTATATACATGATTAAGGTTTATTTGTAGTATTTAAAACATGTATTTCCAGTACAAATTATTATTTTGCTAAGTTATTTCAACGATATTCTTAAGACTGCATTAACCATGTATGCAACGAGAAAGGCAATTATACTTAAATAGGCGTACACGCTGCCGAGTTAGATAAATGTTAAAAATATTTATTTTGAGACAATTTTAAGCGTCCGTTAAATTAAATCTTTTAAACATTGCTGCGCAGTTTCTAGTGACATTATCTAGAGCATTTTTAAACTCTGAAGCAAAATGATAAGTAGATGTTGTACGTCTGTGGCACGCATGTCCCTGTGCAGATTAACTGCTAGCAACGCTGTTTTTAATCTAAAATTTGTCATAATAATTCAACCCGCAATAAGAAAGGCACTTCATATACTTCACGCGGATGAGGATATTCAAATATTTTATTTAATTTCATTGTAAAAGGAAAGTATATTAAAACGGACAATATATCTTGATTGATTGTCACGTATTAATTTAAATTGAGATTATTAATTTCATTGTTGATTACTTATAGGTCAGTGTAGATAGCTGTAAAAATGATAGAGTATAGGAGCGGAAATATAGCATACTAAGGAAAATAATAAATTAAATTTTATTCATATAAACTTTTATGGGTAGAAACGGTATATATATTAGAAGTTTTGTGGCAACCATTTTACATTTCAAAAAATAGAAAAGAAAAAAAATAAACGGAAGAGAAAATATGTTTTCGTATCTGATTTTTATTTCCGCTAAAAAATAAACACGAAACATAATGGACACTTAAATTTTATGACTAAAGAACGATTTAAATCAAATACATATTTTCTGTCGATAACTCCCTCGTTCTCGAAAAAGTTAAAAAAGAAAACTAGTCTCTACCTTTCATTAATTAAAATGTTAGCTAAGATAAACAAAAATAAACAGACGCACTGAAAATCGTAAAACCATCGTTCATTCCTAAAAGTTCTTATCACTCAGTTTCATACTTTGGAGCAAGTATAATTTATTTTTCCAAATAAAAAATCATCTGCACCGGTCTATCAATTGATTAAGGCCTATATTTTTGTAATTCAATAATGTTCAATATCGTTATAAATGTAGTAATAATTAAATCTATTAATGTTACATACTATATTAATTGTTGCTATCTGTAATTGCGAAGTCTTCTATTATTGTACATTAAACTTTAATCCACCATTGTATTACTTAAATTTCAACATTTGAATAAAAAATGTTTCTCAATACAGTGTTTTATTTTTAAATAAAATATGAAATAAAGTTCCTTAATCATCACAAATTCTTATTTTATTTTTTTATTGAAAATTAAGGTTTATATATTTTATAATACCTAGATTATTAAGATAACTTGGTTAGTTATTATTTAGTACTGCTTGTTCTAGGCCTATTTAATAAAGAAATTCAATGTCACTAAAGCTTCCTGGTAATGAAAAGTTATTCCAGAAGTTGTCGTCTAAGCCATTTAACTTCGGATCAAATTCATTTGCGCTCACTTCTCTGACATATTTGATATTTTCAACCCATGAGAGATCATTTACAGCACATTTATTGTGTGTAAGAGAATCTACATGCGGTATTCGTTTTTTTGACCTATTTTCGTTACGAGCAGCAATTAATACCTCATTGTTCTTTATATGAAAATTCGTGTGTTTGAATTGATTTGGTAATCTAGAATTAGTTTTATTATTCTCAGAAATCACTTTAGAATTTCTTTTATTTGTATTTTCTTTAATACTACTCTTTTTGGCTATACATTTTTTCTTCTTTTTAGTAGCTGGTTTGAGTTGTGCTGAGTTGTTTATTACATTATCCCCGCCTTTTAAACTATTTGTTATTTGTTTAACTTGTATATTATTTTTCTGTTTATTATGTTTAGTGCCGATGTGACATAAAGGTGTTGTAATTACTTGTTGCTGTTTTTGTAAGGGTATTATTGTTTTTAAATCATGATTATTCTGCATGGTTTGTGTTGTCACTATAACATTCGTTTTGGCATGGTCTAGTTTTAATTGTTGAGTATCTTGGACGTCTATGTAATCGAATCCTAAATTATCTTTAGCCAATAATGGTATTGGTGTTTCAAAAATCTTAAGTGAGTGCATTTCTGTACTTCTTACATTCGACTTGTCTGTATCTAAAACATTATTCGTGTTTATTAATGGATCTAAAATATTGTTAATACTTTTGAGGTTAAGATTATTATTTTTTAAACCGCCGTCGTTAGTTGGACTTATTGTAACTAATTTATCTGATCGTAACGTAGTTGTGTGATGATCGTAATTTTGTTTCTCATTATTTAACGTGGCATTATTGGCGCTGTTTGTTATTTTTTCGCTTTCGCAATTGACGAAGGCTACTTTTGTGGTTTTAATATTTTTAGATGCAATATTTTTAGAAGCAAATACTTCGTAGCAATTTTTATCATTATTAGCTATTCCAGTGTCTTTTAAATGTATATTAAGTGGATATTCCAGAAGCATGTCAATACTCTCCCCTTTTTCACTTGCAGTAATATTTTCATTAGTTGTGAGATCTCTCGTTGTTTCTTCGACTATACTTTTCATACACCTTGTAAGTTTTTCAATCACCTATCAAGAAATAGAGTATGGTAGATTGTTTTAAATTAAATGATTCCCGCAACATAGTAGTTAGCAGATGTAACTGAGCACGTAATGATATTTGCACAGTTTGATACTTCTATCACAAAAAGTTCTGGCTACCCTCGTTCGGTAACAATTGTAAAGTTCTTCATTGAGTCCTAAATAAACCAAATTTTTGGAAGGTGAATTGGAACCACATATTACTTTACTAATGGCCATGAAGCGTGTCAACTATGGATCCAGGAACATGGAGCTAAGGTAATGGAAAGTATACCTTCTCCTATACTGCAAATATTTTTCAGCAATTAAAGTAGAAAAAATTACGTAGTTTCAAAATAAGATAAAATAAGTTAATCCATTTTCTTAATTTATTCTCAATAAGGTTACTGTAGGAACCGTGTATTATTAAAATGTTTGGTTCAGGAAAAAATGCCCAAACTTTTTAAAATACCAGATCTTGAAAAATAAAGTATTTTCGAGTACCTATTTATTTTTTCTCATAAAGTACAATACTTTATTATAAAGCCGTATTATTATAAATTACGGGTGGCAAACCTATTTCTATCCCAGCAGAAATAAAAAAAAAACATAAAGCTTACAGTTTACATTTTCGGTACAGTAAGTATAATAACACAGTTTATCACCTGGAGTTTATGAATATCCCCACTACATTGTGTTTTGTAAAGGGCTATCTCTTGTACGTACATCTTTGCTTCTTCTATAGTAATAGTTTTTTGTTTATAAATGTAATTGTCAACACAAATGCTTATTTGCATTAGTCGCTTTTTTATAAACTTGTCCTGAAATTAAAAGTAAAATAATATATAATACCTACATAGAGCTAGATAGCGAATTTCGATACGCCTATAAAAAATTCAAAATTAAAAGTAAATTGTTAGGTTACCTGTTTTATACACGTTTTCTTTTGTCGCATATTTCGTTTTTTAAAAGGCATTCTGGTAGGGATAATGTTACTTTTAACCTTTTATTATTTAAATTATAATATTACCGCCTAGATTAGGAAAATTCGCGCCATTTTTTTTTTATTGACAAGTTTTGTTTTTGACAAATGCAAATTAGGTAAAATATCATGATAAAAAAACTGAAAAAATTATGATAGTAAATAAAAAATAAATAATATTATAAATTAACCAGAATCTTCGTGCAAGTCCTGCATTTGCAGATAAATTTTATTTATCGGCTTATTCAGTTGTGCGAATTTCCGGATTTATGTAATGTGTGATAACACGTAAAATACTTCATAACTATTCAGGATTCATCACAGTACAGCTTGGACTCCCAAGCTGACAACTGTTTTGTAGCTTTCAAAATTGTGTAATTTTAAAATCAATAAATGGCGTAACTTATACAAAATGCATTTATTTACGCAATCGTTAATTTTTATGTTGGGACTTTACGTCTGCAACGCTGGATATGATGACAATAATTTAGGACAACCGTGAGTATTTAATAATATGGTTTATATTAAATTACACTTGTTAAATATTGGCACAAGATATGAAACGCGTTTTTTAATTGTACTTGTTTAAAAAAAAAAACTGGTATTGGCGGGAACTGTGCTATTTTGTTAAGAGAATATTTGTAATTTTGTATACATCTGTCTACAAATAAGAAAATGCCTTTTGTACTCAATATTTTTGGGATCGTTAATTCGTGATATAAAGTTTAAGCATAGCTTAAAAATATTCAGACCGTTTACTTAGAGGCGATAGTTTCTTTTTTGTTGTTATTTATAATTGTGTCTCTAATTTTTTTAATTAGTATAACACACTATTTATAAGTATCTTTAAAATTTTGAAAACATCTATTTCTCAAGAGGTGGAATGGAACACCCCAAAACAATAGAAAAAAAATATTTTGATATTTTTTATTTTTGTATCTGTTGTGTTGATTATATAATCAATCATGGTTAATTTCAAAGCTGCTAAACGAATTTTCATGCGTCTTACGAGTATGCTTTTAAGGTTTAAAATGATTTAGATATTACCAGGAAAGAGACATTCAAAAGTATTCCTTGTTTTTATTTAAATATTTTGAGAAACTAAAAAGAAGTAATATAGTCATTAGCCCTGTACCAGAGTACAGACCTGGTTACAAAGGAAATTGAAGATTAATCTATCCACGTAAGCTTGTCAGTCAAAGCGCTAAAATGCCGCAAACGGCCACAACATACACACCAATGCAACATATTGCAATAAAACACCGACCACTTGACTTACAAGATTAAATGCAATTTTAATAAAACACAAAAACTTCAGAGATAACTACTCACATAATGTTTTTAAAAGCACGTACCTATAGTATAAACTTGAGGAATATAATGCAACTTAATATATTTTTTTCATTTTAACTCAACAATGAAGGAAACTCGCCGCAAAGCATAACTATTATGTATATTGCATATTGTCAAAAATCGGGACAAAATCAATAGGCCGTCAGGACGCGGGACAATGTCTTCGAAATCGGGACTGTCCCGGCAAAATCGGGACAAGTGGCAACTCTGGTCTGTACCTACCGTACCTAATCGCTAAGAAAATGAGTCGATTTTATACTTTATTATAAAAAAGACGCTTTCTACACTAATAGCCCCACAGTAGGATTTTCTCCTGTGTCGTGAATGCCATGGACAGTCAAAGACAAATACACAAACACCCAGACCCAGAACAGAAATCTAAACGCATCAAATTCTTTAAACCTGTCTTTCCGGGAATCGAACCTGGGACCCACTGCGCATTAGATCGGTATAGTAACCGCTTGGCCATACGGGTCGTCAAAACTTTATTTCTATGTTTAACAAAAGAAATAAATTCTTACATTCTGGTTTGAAGGTACTGGAAGGCAGAGATATTAAATTGGGATTAAGAGTTTCTATTTAGTCCTCAGATAGCCCACTCCTACTCAATATGGAATCGGTTTTATTAATGTGCTCTGAGGATTACTTATATAAGTACTGCTAACTACATAATAATAGCGAAAGTACATCTAATTGTGTCAAATATTTACCAAAGAAATATTTTTGTTTCTTTACGAGATCCTAATTTACATTTTACCCATTTAAATGGATTCATTGTATTACTATAGTATTGATTATGATTTTTACTCACCTATACTGCTTGTATGTATTAGATAACGTCTTAGTATGGACCAATACCTAAATATTAAAAATACTTAGGTGCATTTTTTGTACAAAATGTAAGTAGGTAATAATTATTTTACTTTGATTTCATTTGTTACGAAATCCTCCTATTAGGTAATGCTAATAAAGTAGAATATTATTAATTGCATCGGCTATCTATTTATATTTGCAAGATACAGTCCTTTAAAGTTAAATTAAATGGACGACATAGGCTTACACTGGCATCGAAATGGAAAACTAAAACGAAAACATCAGTGTTAACAAATCCGTAGGCAGTAGGTAAGCCTAGGGTAAAAATAGGTATTTTGTCGCCACCAAATTTTTTTTTATTTATAAATACGAAGTAGCAAACGAGCAAGCAGCCCACCTGTTGGTAAGTGGTTACTGCCGCCTATGGACATATGTAAACAACTTCATATAGAACAGGAGTTCTATCTGAAGTCGACCATAGATGCGGTGCTACTCCCGAGGACTGAGATGGTCGCCTCATATAAAAAAGTGAGCCGGCAACCACACACTTCCACCGAAACGCAAGAACTGCTTCACGCTAGAAATAGGTGTGGCGGTGGTA
>DWNE01004665.1:0-14859 GCA_018249875.1 Cecropterus toxeus
CAGTGTTGCTCTATTCCCTTTTTTATACACGATATCTCAAACTTGAGTTTTTATAGGAATCTCATTAAATAGTCTGTGGTGTGATTATTGCCTATGGATAGAATATTGAGCAGTATTTGATTAATTGTTCACGTTGAAGTACTTCAACCATTCAGTCATTCAGTTTTATGAACCTAAATGTCAAAATAATATAGTTGTTGGAGTACTGTCATAATCGGTGGCTTTTATACGAAAATAGCCTAGTGTAAAATAGCAAGACTTGGTACATGTTGGAATAACAAAGGGACTACGCTAGAGTCCACGAGCGAGGATGGCCACAACAGCGTACGAACACGACGCGGACGGTGAGACATAATTTTGAGCACCTGTACTCAGTCCTTTGCTTTCAGTTTTTTGTTTATTCATAAATTAAACATACATTAAAACGGTGGTAGTGTAGCAGATTAATTAATGTTTTCACCGTTGAATGGGAAAAAAGTGGACAATCTGTGAAAGTGCGGTGATGCAGTAATTAAAATTACACTCGATGTGCGTAGCGTAACGGAATAGTGAATATCGGAATTTGAGATTATCAGAGTGCAGGAGTATAACATATAAGGGTAATAAATAAGAGTTACTTGAGCCATTTCAACTTAATCGTCAGGGACAACAATGTGTATTCATCAGGTGGACTGCATGTGTGTATGCTACTTCTTTGTTTAAGAAAAAAAATTTAGCTGCAACCTGCATTTTTAGACTTAAATTATTTTATTCCAGGTGCCAAATTCATCCCGGCGACGCAAAGACCTGATGGTACTTGGCGTAAACCGCGGCGTGTGCGAGACGGGTATGTGCCCCAAGAGGAGGTCCCGCTGTATGAGAGCAAGGGCAAACAATTCGCAGCCCGCCAGAACACAGGGTTACCAGTAGGCCTCACCCCGGAGATAGTGGCCGAGGCCCAGAAACAGAGGAAGGGCCATGGCGGTACACAAGGTGTGCCTGGCATGATCAATAATGTGGAAAAAAAGAAAAAGAAGAAGAAGTCAGGTTAGTTGGGGAAGTCAGTCATATTTATCTTATTTGTGTTTATGATGTATTTTTGACATCTGTAAGCAACTTCACATAGAATAGGAGTTCTATCTGAAGTCAGATGCGTTGTTACTCCCGAGGACTAAGATGGGTGTAGTTGCCTGGTCACTTTCATATACGAGCCTTATATGAAAGTGTACCTACAACTATACCCTTTCACAGAAATGCAGAAATTGCTTCATGCTAGAAAAAGGTGTGGGAGTGGTATCACCCCTGTTCAACTCTGCTCACACCTTCCAACTGTGTACTTTATCTCCATAGCAATTGCAATAAAAAGCAGGTAGTCATTAAGAATGTGTATTTATAATGATATTTTTTATGTTGTAGTCAGAGGGAAAGTCTTGTGCTAAGTCATGTGGTCATGAAGGCATGAAAATTAAATCTTTTATATCTGTTTCAGGTATTGACGAATCAGCGGAAAAACTTGCTAAGTGCGAAATAATTGAACCCACCTTTTCTAGTCCTCCATCACAACCTTCCAATAATGTTGCCTCTACTCAGGCCGACCCAGTCAAGAGATTGAAAAACTTGCGCAAGAAGCTAAGAGAAATTGAAACATTGGAAGAGAAAATCAAAACAGGTGTACTTAAGACTCCAGACAAGGAGCAAAAAGATAAAATCTCAAAGAAAAATGACATACTTAATGAAATTAACATTTTAGAAAAAAATAGTGGATAAGTTAAGCCAAATTCAATTATATTGTAAGATATTATTAGAATCAACTTTTATTTTAATTTTATTGCATTATGTGAAGATGCATGCGTGATGTTTCCTTACATTTATATTATTAAACATTATTTACAAGCTGACATGTTTTGTTTGTTGTGAGCCTTACTGTGTGCTGAATGAGTCATATAAAACCCTTTTTTAACAGACTTACAAACGGGATAATCAATTTGATATGTATATGTACGAACAGCTTTTATTTTCACATACAAGGGCTTTTTAACAAATATACAAAATTTTATTAGTGTATATTTGTACATACCATTGATTGTATTATAACTATTACTTGTTATGAATTAAATTAACTTTAACTTGGGGAACAGTGCAAGTTTCATCAACATTGGTTCAGTTGTTTTCAAGATATGTGTGTAGTAGCACAAATGGGTGATCCATTTGCGCAAAGTGCGCAAAAATTAATTTTAATTTTGTTTATACATAAATTATGTAATTTAGAGTATATTTTTTACTCAAAACAAAAAATGAGTAATAAGTAAATTCTGATCTTACAATTTTAAAACATTTACCTACTTGTCACATTTTAAAAGCATTATCAAATTGATTATTGCTTGGAAGTAGCAGACTAAAAGTTATTGATAAGAAAGCACTTCATAAATATGGTTATTGGATTCCAATTCAATTTTCCATGATAACTAACAATTACAAGTTAAATAGTTATTTTCATTTAAATACAGCAAAAAATATGGTTCCCTAGAGGCAAGGATACAAAACAAAATGAAAATTTATGTTTTTATAATGTATTCAAAGAACCCTCCTAATACATATATTTACATATTGTAAAAGGTGAAACTATATATTTATATAACAATCATTACAAAAAAATATCACGAAATGAGATTTGTGTAAAAAACAAAAGTTGCAAAGTGCATTTATTAAAATAATTATTGATACAACTATTTGAAAATAGTAGATTATTAAAAAAAATGGCAATAACATTGACATGAAAAAATTATATATATCTTTGTTCAAAGCAGATTGTAATCCAAAACTCAGTTTTTATGTTTCTCATTCATACATCAAGTAAGAGAAATAGAACATTGGATTAAATCTTTATTGAATCAAAATATACATACATTAATAAAAAAGTACACTTAATAGATTAAGGCATGAGGGAAACAGGTTTCTTAACGAATGAATTAATCTGTACCTGCAAATAGGGTTGCCAACCGTACTATAATATATAGTATTATACTATATTTCGGGTCTGCTTATTATATACTATTAAAAAGTACGCTGCAATACAATATTTTGGATACCGAAATCTAACAAACAAATCTATGAGTTCCAATGTCAAAGCTTATTAAAGCATCTTTGATGACATTTGTACTTAAAAAAAAATACAAAATGCAGAAAGTATATACATGTATTTATTAAAATAAGTAGTACATTTTTGTCTACATGTTATGTTCTGGCCATAAAATACTATATGTTTCATATGTGTACTATATTTTTATAGCTTACTTTGAAAAATACAATATTTTGTCGATGAAATGTTGGCATCCTGTGAATATTATGCATTAGAACAGTTTGCTTTTTGTTGTTTAAATGTGCTAATCTCTGGAAGTACTAATCAGATTTGAATAAATCTTCATTTATTCGAGAAAGCTTTAAGATATAATGTTAAATTAAGGTAAAACAACCTATACATAATACTAATGACATTTTGTAGCAATAATCAATGCATAACAAAACCTACCTACTATATAGCTTAATCAATGACATTCAGATTTTTAAATTATTCGAGTACATAATTAAAAAACATTGACTATTCAAAATTTTGGGACTAATTATGCATTCTTGTACTCAATAAAAGTGGAGTTTCAGTATCACTAAAGTAATGATGCATTTTACAAGTGTTTAACTTAAACACAATTTCCCTTACAATTGCTGTAAAAAAATCTAAAAACATTTTGCTTATCACTTATGATAAATATTGAAAATCATACATTACATTAATCTTTTTCCTCATACATAACTATTAAATAATTTAAATCAAAATTTAATATATTTAAATAGATATATACTACTATATATAATACCTGCATAGTAAATGAAGCTTATTTTTATATATATTTTAAAATATAATAATTGTATGGTTGTGCAGGAGATTCTGCAGTGTGTGTGGTGATTATGCAGCTTCATATTGATCTGAAATGATGAAAAAATTTATAAATCATTGTGTAAGAAAATATTGTAACTAAAAATTTGTAAGTGCCCCGGTAGGCCTATGCAAGATAAAGACATTTAATTTCTATTCTTATTTTTCAAAATTATCATTTATCAGTTGATAGGCATACTTGAATTCAGTACAACTATGTACAAGTACATGCTGATGATTTGAAAGCAATTTACAAATGGGTAAGGAATCCAGTAGCTTCTTAAATAATAAATGTGATTTAACAGTTCAGTGTTCATTTAATTATTTTCACAACCTGCATGGTAGTGCAGTCACTTTACTGGTCTATATGCAATTGGTTTCAGGTTCGATTCCAGTGAATGGGGAGGGCAGGCGGGCCAGGCCACCAGGTGGAATGTTTTAGGGGGCAGTAAATTTTCCTGTTTTCGTTATATATAAGCTGTAATTTCTTGTTAAGGAAACCTTGGAACTCAATTGGTGCCTAAGACAGTGGCAGAAGATTGGGATTTTGGAGAATTTGTTTTTGGTCATTAAATCGCAGAGATGTTATTTTTAGGTTTGGCGTACTTAAATAGATGGGCGGCGATGTAAGCTTTAATTTAGGCGTCCCGTCTGGATGTATGGATATGTCTATAGCACCCTCGACACAAGAAAAAAATAGCAATGTGGGGCCAAAGCATTATTTATTTCCAAAGTAAACAATAAAAAGTAATATTTGTTCAACTGTGACGTTCGAAGTTCACATAAAAATATGTTAATTTATTTAATATGAACCAAGCAACACACGCTTGCCTGAAGTTGTGCAATTTGAAATATTTGGATTTAGATTGGGCATAAATGTTAGTATCGAGATTATAGCATGATAGCTCACCTGTGTCTCATATGAACTCGTTCCTAGCTTTTTGTCTCGCGTAATTACCCAAACAGGCCAGTATTCCTACGACAGCTATTCCGACACCCAAAACTGTTGCTAAAAAGTCTCCAAAATCATATCCTGTAGATGCCTCTACGTTGCTAATAGCGAGGAGCGCGAATATGAGAGTACACAGTTTTAGATACATTTTGCGCAGTTATAATATTTATTCCACAATAAATACAATGGAATAAGAATATCGGAACGTGTACTGCAAGAACTGTCAGCTATTGTTGACTATTGTATCGTCGATGTCGAGTATGTTGACAATCTGTCAATTCGGTCATCGTGTGATGTCTATTGTTGAACTTGTTGATATTGTTAATACTGTACTGTCAGATGAGAATTTGCATCGCAACCTGACGTATATTTAATAAGGCATAAGCAATATATCATTACTTTTTTGCAATACTACGAAATTAGTTTTATTGTCATCGGTCCGATTTTTTAATCGTTGTGTCTCTCTCGGAATTGAATAGGAACTTATAACATTAATGTGAAAGAGAGATGAAGTGAATAAATAGTATTATTATTGCAAAAAAGTACGAGAATCCTCATAAGTAATTTTATTTAACCACCTTTGGTACTTTCTTTTCTAGATTTCTCGAAGCCCTAAAGCCTTAAGCGATTTAAAAAATCTTTATAAAACATATTTTCAGTTCGTGGTAAGTGATCATGAGTTGGAATATTAGTCTTTCTAGCAAATAGACAGTGTATTATCTATGCTATCTAATCGTGATATAGTATCTATCTATTTAATAGTGATATGAAAAAGACACCATAGATACAAATTAATTGACGTTTACGGCTTATGCCATATGCCATCTAAATTGACATTTCGTTAGTGGGTTCGTTGATTGAAGTTGGTTGTCTATCGAAATTTTGGTGTATGCCGAAAAAATATATTGCAATTGCATTTCATTTCGTTTGAAAATAAACGCTTCTGTTCTGCGCCAATGAAAAGCTATTAATATCGTTAATTTTTGCTGCTATACATTGCGTGTCGGGCTTACCTTTAATTGTTATGATCATCTTTTAGTTAGTGTTTTTGTGGTTAATATATAGCATTAGGGAGTTCACAATGAGTTACAATTCGGGTGGAAGTGGGGGCAAAGGGTTTGGCTTCGCGGGGTTCACGATGCCGAAGCGGAACCCGTCGAACATATCCCTTCATGCCGTGCCTCCGCCCTCGACCCCCATGCACGCAGTGCCGCCGCCGACCAGCGGCTTATCCAAGCAGGGATACTCCACTATGAGCTCGATCACACAGAACGCTGTAACCGGCAACTTCGGCTCTCTCGGAAAGAAAAGGGCTAAAACAGAGGATGAGTGAGTGTCCCATGGATTCTTGTTAGACCATTTTAAATATGGTTCCTGTTTGTATCTATTCAGTTATAATATCAGAATTTGGTCGGGAAGAAAACACATTTGAATATGTTTGTGCACTCATGTTCAAAAGTTGCTTTTACTACTACAATGATATAAAAATACTCTATGCACAGATACCCTGGAATGGTCTATTTTAAACAATTGTGATGTAATTTGACTAAAGACTTATTCCTTCACATATAGATATAAAATACTGAAGAATTTTACGTGCATAAATTGTTATGCACGTAATTATTGAATTACAAATTCTTTTTTATTTTCTCTCCCTTTAAATAATGCGTAAAATTTGATAACTATGAACTTCTATCATGAATATGTTTCTATTTAATAAATGTATGGGCATAATAATATTATTCATAAGTAAAATAGTAGTAACAGTTCCCAATCCATACATATATATGAAATTGGAAACAATTTCTAAAAGTACTACATGCAAATTATGTACTGTCTAAATGATTTATGCTGCATGTGAATATTTCACTTTGCATAAATTTGCAAAAATGGTATCTCTTACAAAGACATTCAATTGTTTCCAGATATTTTGATGATGATGATGAGCCACCAACACCTGCTTTGGCCTACATCCCTGCTCCGGGCAGCCCCACCAATGCAAAAGCCTCCAGTTCAAGGGTTAGTCAGTAATACTATAATTATATTACTAATTATCATTACATAAAATCAATAAAGTCACTGCCTAAAATGTTGTAGAAGTTAAAAAGAAATGATGTTATTTTATTTTATAAATAATAAAAAAAAAGATTTGCACTCTGGGAGTGTGTACAAAATTGAAAACTCAAACAATTAATAATGATACAATAAAAATTAACATTTAAAAAACATAGCAAGATAATAGATATAAATGGATAATTTATAATAGATATAAATCAAAAACAGGCACTATTAAACATAACATTGATTAAGTAAATAACAGCAGACCGAATATTAAAAATATGGATTCCTGACACGATTCTGGTTCTTATGGCGTTGGAATTATTCATCACTTTATCAAAATTGCACAAATCATCTCTACAAGTTTACACTTCAAAACTTAAAGTGAAATCAGCAAATCGCTATGAGTTTTTAAGCAAATGGAGATCTCCTGCCAGGCTAGGGGATCATGCCTGGGGAGCGGCCATGCTCCTACAGTCTCTGTTCTACACTGGTATATGCATGATGTTGAGAAAACTCCAATAGCGTCATTCAGAATACAGTGGCGCCATCTTTTTGCGGTAGGTTGAGACAGGTTAACAGAAAATGTCAATGATGAAAAGAAAAGTTAGACAACAACTGTAATTATTTATATTTACTCTAAATCATAAGAAACTAAGAAAAACTCAATGCTAAGAAGTTGTAATTATTCAACCAATATTTCTAGGCAAATGAAGATGATGAAGAAGATCCCTTGGATGCGTACATGGCTGGTTTGGAGCAACAGGCAGCCAAGGACCTGGTGGCCAGTAAGGAGAATGAGGCTAGTGGCAAGGGCGACAGTGGCAGGGGGACCAGAGGAGACATTGATGAAATGGATGATGAAGAGAGCTATTATAAGTTAGTAGTTTTTCAAAATGAAAAGTTGTATAATGTTTGTTTTACTTATAATCCTAGGATATTGTTCCCTATGGGTGCTATTGAGATATTAAGATGAATAGACAAACCCAGAAATATTTTGATGTCCTGTTTCTAAAAAGTAAGGTGGTATGGACTATGTTGATTGTCCGTGTATGTAGGATGTTATTATTGGAAAAGAAAATAAACATTTGTAGATTGAAATAAGTCATTTCATACATGTATTAGTTCTTTTAATTTCTCAAGGTGTTCTTAAGTAATATTTTGTGTAGTGTATTTCAGGAGGAATCCTGTACGAAATTGGTTTCAAAACTGTATGAATGATAGAGATCACATCTCATCAATAATAGTTTTTTTAGATAAAGAAAAAAGTTAATTAATTTCTTAGTAAGCAAAATAGCAGTAGTTAAAATATCGTAATAGTCTTTATCAAGAAATTCTATCAAAATGTTCACAATTTAATAAACTGATATTTGAGTAACAAGTTTTTTCTTGATTCCACAGATATATGGAAGATAATCCTCTAACAACAGCTGATGACGGATCAGATGTAGAGATTGAATATGATGAGGACGGAAATCCTATACCCCCTCCCAAAAAGAAGTTCATTGACCCCCTGCCTCCCATAGACCATTCAGAGATAGTGTATGAACCTTTTGAGAAGAACTTTTACACACCACATGAGGATATTGAGAAGCTGACCCCACAACAAGTGGAGGATTTAAAGAAACATCTAGGAGTGAAGGTATGAATCTGTTTACTTATTAATTATTTCACAAGTAATATGTTGTCAAAAACTAGTAATATCGTTAAAAACATTAAAACAAAGAACCTGACTGCTTTAAACGAAATTTTTGTTCATAATAATACATTTAATTTTAAGGCTTCTATGAGTTTTTGTCAAAATAGTCAAATAAGATTATTATAATATACATATTTTTAGATTGGTCCGTTTCTATTATATTGCTAGATCTCATTTGATACCTTTATTGTATAATAGTAAAAAAAATGTCCCTCTTATTTTCTTAAATTATATAGCCTATGTCACTATGCACACTGAGCCCATTATAATGATATGTCATACGTCACAATCCATCAAACCATTTGGGCTGTAGCGCATGCCAAAGAAATGCATATACATAAAACATACATACAAACTAACTTACCTTTGGAACTATTGGAAAAACTGTAAATGATACGACTTAATTTTCAGATCTCAGGGCCAGACCCGCCCCGTCCGGTCACCAGCTTCGCCCACCTCGGCTTCGATGAGCAGCTGATGAAGGCGATCCGCAAGTCGGAGTACACGCAGCCGACGCCCATCCAGGCCGCCGGAGTGCCCGCCGCGCTCTCGGGGAGGGATCTCATAGGTGCATATCACGATTTCAAATAATTATTTTTTAATTCGTTGCATCTATAAATGAATAATTTAATATTATTCATTTATATATGCAACATATTAAGGGGCTGCTTTCATGGCTGCGTCAAGCGACAGTCGTAGCGGCCGCGACTCGTGGAAGTCGATCTTAAAGAATAAAAACCAAAGTAGTTTTTTTTATTAATGTTATATTTATAATTATTGAAATTAAAAGTAAGGCTTTGTAATCTTATAGATCGTATTGATAGCCAAACATTGGCCTGGTTGAATTCGGATGGATGTAAAAATTTATTTGCGGTATCGCGGGAGGCACGATAAGCCGTCAGATATCTGACATTAACTTTCCCCTAACCTGTACTCTCCGCAAATTCAATAAGCAGCGTATAATTCATTTAATTATGGTTATAATAACCTAATAATCAGTACAGGAATAATATTTATTATAATGATTTAATGTCTCTATTGAAAAACACATTGAAAGTACATCGTAATTGATACCCAGGTATCGCTCGGACTGGATCCGGTAAGACCGCAGCATTCCTCTGGCCTCTGCTGGTGCATATAATGGACCAAAAGGAGTTGGCGCCTGGAGATGGACCCATTGGACTTATTCTCGCGCCCACTCGGGAGCTTGCACAGCAGGTATGTTGAATCTATAATATTAAAAACTGCTAAAAAATGATCCCATGCATTCCCATGGTCGATTAAATCCTATAGGTAATTGATTTCCCGAACTAATTAGGTTGTCATAGTGTATGTGTAAGATGCTAAGAAAACTTCAATAGCGTGATTCAGGATTCATGGCTGCACCACCTGGTGTCGAGTGACTGAAAGTTGTCATCATAATTACAATATATTATAATGTATTATTTACAATATATTATTACTATAGCATGGTTAACAGAAGAAGGTAATGTAATGTAAAGTAGTAACTTTCGATGGGAAAGAATAACTGAGGTTTGACAGGATAGAAACTTATTTAAATTAGTGTAATCATAAAAAATGATTATTTTTTAAAAGGAGACTCAAAAGTATGGCAGCGATAATCATACTTGTATATTTTCGTTTCAGATTTATATGGAAGCAAAGAGGTTTGGCAAAGTTTATAACATAAGGTGCGTGTGCGCATATGGTGGAGGGTCAAAGTGGGAGCAGACAAAAGCTTTGGAAGGTATATTTTATCATGATTCATTCAAACCTCAAAAATTACAGGGTATATGTAAAATTTTAAATCAGTCATTTTATGTATGAGTAATAAAATATTGTTTTTTATATTTATATACTTATTTACTTATAATATTATAAGAGCTGAGGAGTTTGTTTGTTTATTTGAATGCACTAAACTCACTGGTTCGAATTGAAAAAATATTCATGTGTCCATTTATTGATGAGTGCTATAGCGTATAACATCGCGCTATGTTTGTTTGTTTTTCCCCATGTAGTAGCCGAAGAAACCGCGGCCACAGCTCGTTATATTATATATCCGTGCAAACGCAGTTGAACATAACTATCTTTTGAGAATTTCTATCGTAACGGTATTAAGGTCAAGTTATATGTAGATCACAAAATTTCGACTCAAATAACGCACTGTCGAAAAAATATACTCAAACCGGTTTGTTTGTGCAAATTACGCAATATTTTATAAATATAAACAGTATCATAAATATAAACATAATTGTGATATCTTTTTTTATTTACAAATTTTACTTCTTACGGCTAAGGAAACCTAGAAACAGATGGCAATATTGTGTTTTATGGAAAAATATAACTTTTTTTAACCAAATATGTTTACTATGCGTGTATGTGTATGGTTGTCAAGAACAGAAAATATAAGCTTTAAAATATTGTTTGATTCATTATTTTTAATATGAATATTATTTTAGAAGTCTAAAGCATGTACAAAATGCACCTTTTACAAATCTAATAGAATCTAATAGAGGTATTTATTATATTATAGGAGGGGGTGCGGAGATAGTGGTGGGCACGCCGGGTCGCATCATCGACCTGATCAAAAGCAAGGCTACCAGCCTCAATCGGGTCACGTACCTTGTACTGGACGAGGCCGACCGGATGTTCGACATGGGCTTTGGTGAGTACTACACATATCGATGCTAGAAAGCAACCTTGTCGCACAAAAAAATGCATTTTTTTTTAATTATTATCTTTAAGTTAGATGGTTTACTAGTATCTAATTTTGTAAATGTTAAGATTCAAAGTACATACCATAAAACCATTCTAAGATTAATATAATTGCTTTTTCGTATATAACAAAAATTCATATGGTTTCGAGATATGACAAAATTAATATTTTTTTTAATTATAAAGTTTTGTAATCAATGTTAAGTTTTAAGCAGATATGGCGAGTGGCTTTTGGTGTATAGAAAAACATCAAAGCCAACTGTTCCTATATCAGATATGTAGGATCTTGGTGTAAAATATCTTGCCACTTTTAAAATGTAATGGGAATGAAGTAAAGAGTATATGGAACCCCCTGAAGTTGCTTACAAATGTGCATGGGCGGCAGTAACCACTTGCAGATGGGCCGCTTGCTCGTTTGCTACTATAGTACGTTTTATACTATATACATTTTGGACACCTAATTCTGAATCAGACTATAGGAACATTCAATAACTTATTCTCGTGTAAAATTGAGTTTTTTAATATGTTACGGGTACATTTTAATATGTTACGGGTACTCACGATATGCGATTTTTGAATTTCTTTTTGCCGATATTTCGACCCATAACGTTCGTAACGTTTCGCCGTGACCACGATCCATGTGACTGGGTCGAAATATCGGCAAAAAGAAATTCAAAAATTGCATATCGTGAGTACCCGTAACATATTAACATGTATCAATTCTGCGATAATATCAGCTTAAAATCATAATATTAAAATTGAGTTCATTATTTTTAATAGACTAAATTTTTTTCATCACTAATACAGTTTATGCAATCTGTCAAACATATTTTCGTTCGAATGTAAGCGTTAAATTCAACGTTTGTTAATAGAGCAGAGTGGCGCAGTGGAAGCGTGCTGGGCCCATAACCCAGAGGTCCGTGGATCGAAACCACGCTCTGCTATAGTGTTCAGTATATATTGAGTTTCATTTTTTAGGTAAAATTAATTATTTAAATTATTTAAAAATGTTATTCAGAATATATTTTTTACAATAATTTAATTCAATTGACGTTTTTTTTTTCTTCAAAATTTATTGGCAGAGGTTTGATTGTGTGCAGTATTAATATTTTTATAATGATACAAGAAAAGTTTATTTACTGAAATTCTATCATAATATAGCAGAAGTACATAGTACTTTATATAACGCTATGAAAAACACTTTGTAAATCCGTCGTATATAAAGTGATTTTTTTAACTGGGCTTGGAAGGCCAAATTAGAAAATTATTTTATAATATTATCCCAGAGTGAAAAATGTTGAATATTTAATAGTTTGAATTTTATAGTCTGAAAGCGAAGGATTTTATTTCATAGTAAGTCAAAATACAATTCGCTATTTCACCGAAATGCAAAAAACTCCTTTGTTACAGTGCATTAAATTAATATCAACCGCACTGTTCAGTAAGGGGTGTTGTCTGCTCTTAGTACGAGTTTATTACGTTTCCTCAAAATCATTATTTACGATTTGCATATACATTGCAAAGTTCATTGCAAGTTTACGTTTTGTATGCAATGTATTTTGTAATGATGAAACAACACTTTTATGACGTTGCCTACGTAATAAAAGTGTGTTGTTGTCGGCTCACTTACATATTTGGCGACTGTCTTATTCCTCGGGATCACCAACGCATGACAGATGCGTTGCTCGCGTCGTGATGCGCATGTGGACTGCACGCACGTTTGCTACTTCAGAATTTATAAAGGAAACCTTGAAAGGCAAACTGTGATACATTCGGGTGTTCGGTGGTACATGTGGTCGGTGTGCACAGAGCCGCAGGTGCGGTCGATCTGCTCGCACGTGCGTCCGGAGCGGCAGGCGCTGCTGTTCTCGGCGACGTTCCCGCGCCGCGTGGAGCGGCTGGCGCGCGACGCGCTGCACGACCCCGTGCGCGTGCAGCACGGCGCCGCGGGGGAGGCCTCGCACCTCGTGAGCCA
The DNA here is from genome assembly GCA_018249875.1 of Cecropterus toxeus. Taxonomy (NCBI): domain Eukaryota; kingdom Metazoa; phylum Arthropoda; class Insecta; order Lepidoptera; family Hesperiidae; genus Cecropterus; species Cecropterus toxeus. The sequence continues at coordinate 13,310 of DWNE01004665.1, forward strand.
GCACGTCAGGTGAGACGCCGCCGGGTGCACTATCTAGAGTTGTGATTCCCAAAGTGGTCCGGATGAACCCCCAGGGGTGCACGAGAGACTCGACGGGGGTCTACATTGGCGTGAAATAAAAATGGGGGTTCACAAGTTGCAAGTGGGGAACCACGAAAATTTGTTATTAATCTATTATTAAGATTATCTTGAAAAAATGTTCACTTGTGCAGGCAGGTAGGCGATAATATTGTAAGAAAGTCAGTGTGTGTTTTACCACTCCGAATTTAGAGTTGGTATACACCCGCGACGCCAATTTCCATCGTTAGATTCTCACATTTTGGGCGAGTTTTGGGAATGTGGTAGAAATGTAGCAGCAGGGGGTCCACCGAAACCAATATTTTTTTAAAGAGGTCAATGAGAAAAAGTTGTTTGAGAACCTCTGATCTAGAGTTAGACAATTTGGCTAGGTTTTCAAAGAATTAGATGACAAGAAAAAAAGGACTGAAGAAGAGAAAAGGAAGAGGAGAAAGGAAAGTACTGAAAAAATACCATTTATGTGTATTAGTTATTGCGTGCAGCAGCGTGCCACGGGAAAAGTCTTGCATCTCGTATCGCAGCATGTCAGTTGAGCGTTCACTGCTGGATGCACGATGTTGAGTTAGACGGTATGCTAATCAAAGGTATTATTTCAAGACCTGAAGGACAGAAAAGGAAAAATGATGATGGCCAAAAAAAAAAGTTGTGAAATAAAGATCAATGATATAAGTATATTCCTAAATACCTAATATAACTTCACATTTCAAATTTTAATTTGCTACCATATGTGCCCGTAACCTATTGTTTCTTTTGCAGAATATTCAACAAACCCGACGAAAAATGGTCATGGCTACTCAAAAACTTGGTGGAGTTCCTATCATCGGGCAGTGTATTAATATTTGTTACCAAAAAGGTATACCTATTACCTTTGCACTTAATTGTATGAAATTTTTTTTAGCGTTTTTTTTTTGCGTTTTTTTTATGTCTTTAATAGTAATAATAATAATATTTTGTCGACCGACTGCGTTAGGGAGGGTAATGATTTTCGAGCGTATGGTATATAAGTTTTTATGTAATTATGATATGTCTATTTCTTTGTCAGATTGTGACATATGGCATATCGTCATAGGATAGTACTGATAAAAGGGGGAAAGTAACGATTTTCTTTATTATCATGACAATATTGGTAATAAAAGCCTGTCATTAGACCATTCCAAGAACATACATTTACTTTTACAATACTTTACTTTTATACTTTTATGTTACAATTTTTGATATTTTAAATAAAGTTACTTGTTTCATAACATCTTTGACGTTGTCAGCTGGAAGCGGAGCAGACAGCTGCGAACCTGGGCGTGCAGCAGTACGACGCGCTGCTGCTGCACGGCGACATGGACCAGGCTGACCGGAACAAGGTCATCACGGCATTCAAGAGGCACGAGAATAGCATCCTCGTCGCCACTGATGTTGCAGGTCATTATGATGAAGAAGTGCTGTTATTTGACAGCAATAAATGTGACGTTGGTGCCTCC
>DWNE01004666.1:0-14858 GCA_018249875.1 Cecropterus toxeus
AACTGCTTCACGCTAGAAATAGGTGTGGCGGTGATACTTCCCCCGTCGAACTACAATGGTTCTACCACCTGGCAAACTAGTATTGTTTAAAAATAGGCTTTGAAAATATTTGAAGGTCACAATGCAAATTCTACGTATAAAAAGCCTATTGTCTAACCTTCCGGCGTCCGGTGTAGCTTGCAGATACCAGTGACGTTTACATCACGTAGTAACAACTAACAAGTAACTATCATGTTAAATACATGTTCAATACTAGCAGTGCCCTGCGGTTTCACCCACGTTGTGAAGAACATAGTTTTTTAATTGTAATAATTTTGATGCAGTTGATGCATTCTAGATGTGGTCTATGAATATATGTATGTCATTGCGTTGAATTCATTAGGTTTAGTCCCATGCCATTTTTAACATACAGACAAAAATGTCTATTTCATTATGTACTTATTCAAACCACTAACTATCTTATATTACAAGTAGATGTGTAAAATATAGGTAGTGATGTACAAACAAAAAAAAATCTATGTACAAGCGTTAACTACTCATTTTTTTTGTTCATAAGATTAAAGTGACAAACTTTGTCTTTCTAATGATAAATGGTCAACATTCCTGAATCTTAAACGTCGATCCAAGATGCGATCTCATTCCTTAGGACTAAGAAGGTTACCTAATATGTATGTCGTCAGACGGCATATAGCAGAGAACTGATTCACGTTAAAAATAGGTATGACGTTGGCACCACCCCGATCGACCCATACTGGTTCTACTTTTGATTTTCAGTTTAAGCGAGTTACCTTTTCTACATTTACGTTTATATTTCCCTGGCAATAAGGCAGACGGGCTACCTGATGGAAAGTTATCACCGTCGCCTATGAACATTTGCAACACTAGAGGAGTCACCTATGCATCAAAAAAGAGATCATTTTACACCCGTTTTGAAGAACCCCATGTCATGGCACTGCGGGAAAACTTCAGGAGGAAGCTTATTCCACATCTTGCACGTTCCTTACATAATTGAAATGGCAGTAACACGTCAAACAGACAACAGCATAAGATTTTCTCACTTATTCTGCATATTTTTCTTCTTTCCATTTAGTAAGTGCTGTTAGTGAAGCCTTATATAGCCTAGCCTAGTTTCTAGATTCGTCGCGATATACTTATATACGCTATGGTAATTATACGTACGAAAAAGGTGAAATATGAATTTTAATTATTATGTTATTGTAAAAACAAATTTATCATAGTATAATTTCCGGTTTTCCATTGTGGAGGTTAGAGTGCTATTTCAAGGCAAGCATTTTTAATATGCCGCAAATAAAATAAAATTATTAATTACTTTAAAAATTAATGAAAATACAGTTGAACTTAAGTTATTCATACAGTTCTTAAATTGATATTCATTTATTGTGACTTTGGCCTAAATCCTTCCTATTATGATTGGTGACCCATAAACAGCGTGACTTTGATAGGTTGTCGATGACAGGTTGATATTCAGATCTAAGAAATCTGTTCTTCTTTATAATGGTGTAAATTATGTTGGAGATCAATAATTAAATAAATTGTGATCCCATTGTAATCTATAACCCCCATGTTTTCTTCATTCCAATGAGTGGCGCTGTTGACTCGATTTCTAGCGTAAAGCAGTTGCGTTTTGATGGAACGATGTGGGTTGGCTTATTTATTTATGAGGCGACCATCTCTGTCCTTGTAGAAACGCATCTGTGATTGACATAAAACGACTTATTATATGAAGTTGTACAGATGTACACGGGTGGTAGGGACCACTTTCCATCAGGTGGACTGTTCGCACGATGGCCTAGACTATAAAAAGGGAACATTGTATCTAAGCGTCACAACCATACCTTTACGAACCAATTGGTATCTTTAAAACATATCGATTACATATAATCTTCCCGTACAATCATCCCAATAGGTTTGCCTCACGCCCACCAATCAGACCACGCTGAAATAGTCCCTCACGAAAGGTGACACCGTCGGTAATAGCGTGACAAATCCTTATATAGTGTATATACTAACTTGTTATGTACAAAAATAGCAATCCTTTATTGACACAAGTGGCTGCATTGATGGCATCTAGGTATTCGATGTACAGACGATTATTCTATACTGGAGCCCCGGCTTTGCACGGGTGCGATAATATACAGGACTAAACATACAACGAAATGTTTTTATATACACCGTTTACAGTTTTATTGTCATTAGACTATTTGTTTATTTACGACATCACATTAGAAACCTCTAAAATTTGTAGTGTTTCTTAACCAAATTATTCGTGTGTTATACATATAAACATTCCTCTTAAATCACTTTATGCATTAAAAACCTTATCAAAATCGCGTAGTTTTAAAGATTTAAGCATATATAGGGACAGACAGACAGCGCGAAGCGGCTTTGTTTTATAGTATGTAGTGATCACTAATAAAATACCTACTTTTATGACACTCCAAATGGAAATGGAATGCATTATTCACACATGTAGATCTCTTTTTAACCTTGAAACACATGGGACAGTAGACTTTATTCATGTAGGTCACATACATAAAGTCTTTCTTCACTCAAACTAAGATAGTTGAGTTATAAAACGTAAATTATTTGTGGATTTGGCATACTTTCGTTATTCGTTAACTATTTGTATTGTCTGTATATAATACACACGGCATAACTTTATACAAATACAAGTAGGGTATGTATGTACTACTTAAAGTTACCAGGAAATTATCATAATTAAAATTATTAAACCATTTGTAGTTCCGATTCCGAAGGCACCATTGCCACGAAAGAATATACACACTTTAGTTAAACCAATATTTCAATAGTTATTTTATTGATATCAATGCAGTTATTCGTTAGATGGCAGATTGACAATTTAAAAATACTGTAGCAAATTTTTAATTAACATAAAATCGTTAAATTTATTTTCTAATTTATTATTTTTTAGTAAAGAACATTTATACTTTAATAAGTGGAATTAAATCGTATAATATTAATTCTTATGGGCAACCCTGATCCAATGCGGAACTTACACAGAGGTTAGAGATTTTTTGTAGAAGTGTCACAAAAACATCATTTATTTTTGGCGATTTACGTTACTATGAACATAGCCAAAAGGTAGATCTGGACATTTTTTATATGTTCGAAGTAGCAGCCGAGCATGCAGTCCACCTGATAAAATGTTACCACTATTATAAAGGAAAAATATTACAGAGATCATCAAAAACATCACAAGTCAAGAACAAGTTTATTGACACTCCCGTAGATCACAAGGGATCCGTTGTCGCAAAAAAAAACACATAGGACTGAAAATAATGAAAATTGTTTGAAATCACATCAAACCAAACATTAAAATATATATAACTACAAATATGTCTCTTGTTCTTTCTTAATTCATTAAAACATCTATTCTATCAAAAATTATGACAATTTAAATTTATGTTACCTTTTTAAACTCGGTTAAAACCGTGTTTCACATCTTTTCAGTAAAATAAATTCATATAAATAATAATATAATAATAATAATCATTTATTTCAGACTAAGTCCATATTTTAGATTGACAAAACGTTATCGAGTTAGTAACAATTTTACTTACAACTATGTTAGTTACTTAATACTAATAATTCTAACTAATAAATAATTATACATTACATTTATGACTGGTACTAGTTTTCACTTTTAATATAATTTATCATGCCTAGTAGGATGTTTTTGTTTGCATCCGCCCACACCAGATACGTGACGCGAACGTCTAAGCGCGAACGAGCCGCCTTCAGTTGGGTTTATTGATTTATTTTTTATTTTTAGCAATAACCATTACAATCTGAGCAAGGGGCAAATATGGTTGATCCTTATACTCCTACAGGGCCTAGCATCACTAAGGGTAGATTAGGTAGGTAGGCGATTATCTTAGTCCTCGGGAGTGGCAACGCATCTGTGATCGAATTCAAATAGGACCCTTGATCTGTATAAAGTTGCTTACATGGCAGTAAATGAGCAACAGTAATCACTGTTCATCAGGTGGACTGCATGCTCGTTTGCCACTTCAATCTGATAAAAAAATACAAATTGTAATCGTTTGAATGCTGCTATGCAGTAAATTCGTGTTTCAGACTAAAAAAAAAAGACTACCTCGAGAAACCCTCTGGAAATCTCGCATCGAATCAGTATTTACAGTTACGTTACGAATGAGTATGTGTGTATTGTCTTAGAAGGCGAAGTCTATCTTCTTTTTAATGAGGTTCGCAGTAATAAGATTTCATTCCACGGAGAGAATTAATCTGCAGCATTTATGGCATGTTGTGGCCGGCAACAATTAATTTTACTTGATAAGGGAAACGAATTGTAACTATTTTTGTCCAACATTTCATAATTGAATACTTGTATTATTTCAAATAAATTTTTCTTTTCTTCAAATTAATTTTTCTTTTCTTCAAATCAATTAAAAATTAATTTTTCTTTTCTTCAAATCAATTAAAAATTAATTTGAACTCTAATAAAGGCTTGATGTGTTCTGCATTAAATGTTTTAGGGTTCCGTACCCATAGGTTAAAAACGAAACCCTGTTACTAAAACTTCGCTGTCCGTCCGTGCGTCCGTCTGTCACCAGGCTTTATCTGATGAACCGTGATAGCTAGAAATTTGAAATTTTTACGCATGATGTTTCTCTGTTGCTCTGGGGGGCTCCCATACAAAAAACGTTTTTTTTTGTAGTTTTTATCGATAATTGTACGGAAGCTTTCGTACGTGAATTCAACTCGCACTTGGTCGGTTTTTATGTATCGTTATCAATATTATGTTGGTCAGGAATTAACCAAGTCTCACCTATTAGGAGTGGCCAAAATCACCGTCGTCTACACATAAAGTCTTCTTTAAAAGTCATTTTGTAACACGTAAAGGTATAGGAATCCATTCCCATACCGGATTTCCAGGAATATTTACGTCAGAAGTCTGTTGGTGACTCATCGTATGGTTATTATACCAGTCTGCGATACACATGTTTCAGGTTCGATTCAGACGGGTGAATAACAAATGAAGCATTTAGATTTTTGTTCTGTCTGGGTGGTAAATATCCACCTACTTATGAATAGTGACTACTTGACCGGTATTATTTGTATAGTATGTGACTACTATACTATACAAATACACTGATCGTAAAGTCAAAGGTTCAAGTTCTTATCCCACCCATATTTATTTGGATTTTTGCTTTGGGTGTTTTTTTCGTAGCACCCACCACAGATGTAGAGTAGTGTATATAGAAATGTGGTATTCCTGAATGAAACGTGTATATAGAACGTTATGAATATACAAATATAATCCAATTAAAGTTTAGCATATGCAAATAAAGTGGTCTATTTATAGTGAGTGTTCGCTGGAACGAATAAAGTGGAAACCTATACACATATTGTTAGATAAGATTCAGTTTACTGTTACGTCATGATCGATCGTGCGTAGGTGCTCCCTTCTTCCCTCGGATGCCTTCAGAGGAGGCACAAAGGGCTTATTTTGTGAGATCAGGAAACGAATCATCAAGGTCCATAGAACCTAATGGAGGTTTCATGGTCTGCCTCCGGGGTCACTGTCACGTCTATATTAACACAAGTTTAAAGAATGTTATTTGTTTTGTTTGGAAGGTAATAATAATAATAATAATTTTATTAATTGCTAAAATAAGTACAATTTAAGTGGCGGTTAATACAATGTAATAGTATATTAAAGTACTAAAAGTATTATACGTTATACAACTATGGGAAGTGATCCAAGTTATTATTAATTTATTCATGCGAAACTTACTTTATAACTTGAAATTGTAATAAATATGCAATTGAAAATTTAATTAAATTATGATACATATAAAAAGATGTTTTATCTTTAATTATAATTTAAAAAAGTAAAATTAAGTCAGTTACTGTTAAAATCAAATATAATAGAAATTAAATTAAATTTCAAATTATATACATAATGTCATATTCAAACTTAAATGAAATATCAAATAAACTAAAAACCTAAATAAATTTGTGAATTACCTCCTTCTGACGCGGTCGGGTAAATATAACTTAATTCATAAAACATTTAAAATCCTAATTGGTAGTATTTTTATTCGCCTCCCACTGACCTTGGATCCTAATCAAAAAACGGATACCACCCTTTGCACCGACCCTTTAATAAACAATCCGTTTATATCATTACGAAGGCCAGTTCATTATACCCGACGTGACGGAGCCGACGCGACGCCGAGACGAATGCTAATTGAATCGTGGTTATTGCTTTCAAAATCCCATTATATACATTACGATATTAAAGAGCAGTCCATATTCACTATCATATAGGCAGTATGAGCTTTATGAAGAGAAGTTATGTTTAATAAATATCTATAGTTAATATTTTACAGTCACACTGCGTAATTCTGGCTTATAAAAGCAGTTAAGTCTTGCTTTGTTCTGATTTGAAGGTAATGAAAGGCATTTACACAATGCTTGAACTTAGTCCGCAAAGGTAGGAACACGTCTATGGGCAACCTCATGTGTAACACCATCCCACCTGGAGTCGATACCCATACCCGATGGAAATACCCATTGCCGGCACTGGTCATTTACCGTGGAGTCACCGTCAACTTGTGATTTCAATTTTATTAATAAGAATGTAGATAAGACCTATTAAATCTTCTAGTTATAAGCTCATAAACCGATAGAGTAACTAAAATAATAAGCTTAGTGGTAGATAGGATACATACCATCTTCAAAACCGGAATGTATCCTATTCCGGTTTTGAAGATGGTAGGACCATTTGTGGCTCGCCTCCGGAAGCACCATCGCCGCACCTATTTGTGCCTAATAACAGCAGTGTTAAGCGCTGATGCCTTTAATATGACGGGTGTGGCAAGAGAGACATACTTATCCGAGGCGTTCCATCTTAGTCCTCAGGCGTAGCAACGCACTTGCATCCAACCTCTGGTAAGACTGATCTTATCTGGAGTTGATTACAGCTGTTCATGGCTGGCAGGAGCCACTTACCATCAGGTGGACTGCATGCTCGTTTGCTACTTAAATATTACAAGAAATGTGGACCGTGTGCACGTTTTCCACTTTATGTAAATTTAATTAAAACAAATAAAAGCACACCCTTTTGCCATTTCTGTTCTTATAGATGTTTCTTCGTAACTTTAATATTGTGTTTTCATCTTTTCCAGAGATTCACACAATACCTAGCGTCGAGTAATTCGACGTTTCAACTAAGTAATTTCCTAGATAAGAGCGGGGTGCAAGGTATGTATTGTTGAGCTTTCATACTTGAATGTCACGGAACACAATGCTGCGAATAAAACGTTTATTGGTGTCGTAAAATCGTAACAATGGCCGTACGTAGCTTTGTAAGGGTCGCCAACACTAAATAATTTATAACTATTAAGATTAAGAATCGCGTAAATTGCGTTATCGTTTTTTCTTATTAACGCGTTTTTATAACGTTATAACGTTTATTTTAATGTACTTTCTTTATACTTTAGTAGGCAATAGCCAAGTGGAATTCCGTTAAATGTTTTTTTTAATAAAATTTTCATTCTAAGTAAATGGTTCTGTTCTTGCCGTAAGGTCTTTATTACAGTATGGGACAATTTGTTTCACCATTGTATTTATTTAATTATATTTGTTGTAAAATGATTTACTTCTGGAATAAATATAGTTACTTCGTCAGTATTCTTGTATTCCATTAGCTGGAGCCACCCTCACTAATTGTGAGGTAATTACAATTCGGCCACGAATAGTTCGCTTGGCGCTATATGCATTAGTGGCGAGCAAATTTTGGCATAATTCGCTTTGATTTGCAGCGAAATTTCGTGGCCTCGTAAGATCAGGCGCGTGCATTTGATTTTAACTATAAAACATGAAAAAAAGTTTGCAACGCAGAGCAGTTGACGATTAAAGCGAAAATTTAGTGGCCCTCAATGAAGTATAGTTGATAAGTATATTACATGGCCCTAGCCTACACATCTGAATTGCAGCAATACATCTATTCCCAAGTCGTTTTGAAACATACACGATAATCTATAATATAGATGTGGGGCACATCTATATCATTTAAGATCTTGATATAAGTGTTGTTCGTTTGTTAGCAATGAAAATATATGTATAAATGCTAAGAAAGTATGAATGAACATAAATTTGGCACATATTACAAGCACGCAATTATTAGAAGTAAACAAGATATGTTTACAGACGGGTGTATCCCATCTGACGCTCAGAAGCGCATCTACGTTGTTTTCGTATACTTTTGATGTACTACATTAAACTACATCAATGTTGCGACCACAAGGAAACAATGTTTGTTTTGAGTTTAGCTCCGTCAATACGCGATAGATATACTACGGGATTACCACTAAACAGACATAATTTGCCAATTATTTTACCGACAACCTTACAATAATTAATCATCAATATCTATTACCATTTCCAGCAGATGAAACCATTTTCCCAAATCCCAGTGCATTGGGAATACATACAAGGTAATTCGTTACTTTTAGCTCGTATCTTGTACTCCCTACATCGAGAGGGTGGTATGGGGGCGTATCGTATCGTAGTAGTTACGTAACGCCGCGTGGTGGGACACGCGACGATGCCAAGTGCGCTAGGAAGCCTAGCCAAGCGTGTACACGCAGTCATTGTGCGGTTTAGTTTGTCAGATCTGTATGATGAAGGGGCAAAGAATGTTACCGGATTTTCGTTATGACGATTATAACGGTCACCATGCCGCTCTGAAGCAATGGGATCCGGGTTCGATCCTTGGATAGACAGACATGAATAATATTTCCGTTTCGGGTCTGGTCGTCTGTGTGTCCATGGTATACACGACACGAGACAACTCTAGTGTGGGGGCTATAAGTTAAAAACTTTTTTGATATCTTTTCGATTGACCCAAACAGAATTGTACTTAATTTTTTAAATGATTTTATGGCTAAATATTCCTGCTCATGCGACATTTGGAGGCTTTAAGTTATTATATTTTGACTCACAATAAAGGTTCTAAAGACCTTCAATACAACAAAGTTTCGTTTCCTTTGCATCCTTTTTTAATTTCTATCTGGGATGTGCTATATCCAAGTAGGTATACGTTGGTATATTCCTCGTTGGAGCGTCAACTTGGCCGCAAAAGTTGGCATTTCCCCGAAGTCGCTAAAGTAAACGATCGGAACGCCTACTCCAACCAGTATACAAACACAATAACTTTGGATAAATTTGTATAGACTTTCCAATAGTTTAAACAAGAACTTTGAGAGGTATATGTAATGTGACCAGTTTTTGTAGATTTAAAACGGGACATCTCATAGCCGATCGAAAAGTTAAAACATAGTTTTATTTTCCAAATGACAAATAAACTTTTCAAGGAAATGAAAATCTTTCCAGGCCATTTTAAGTAACGCTTTCCACATTTCAGGACTTTTATAATATTCCCCATAATTATCACCATCATGATTTGGGTAAACTGGACAATATTTCGCCCCGAACTTTTGATGGTAGCATCGCGACGAACTAACGAAAAACGGGATGGTCGCGGTCCAAGCGAGACGTATGGTTACCTTCGGTATACAAGATGTTTATATGATTTTAGACTAATATTAAAGTGTATCGTGAGTACCCGTTACATATGAATGAAATGTATAATTATTTAAAATATAACGGGTTATATACGATACTTGGTTTTAATTCCCTTTGTTGCCGATATTTTGACCCAGTTGGATCGTGGTCACGGCGAAACCAACTTTACCAGAAGTACCCGTTAGTACCCGTGACATATTAAAAAGAGACTTGTTTTGGTGACACAGTAAAATGATATCACTATGAGAATTTGTTCCTTACATTACAGAAAAGGTTACGTAACGCCACGTGCGCGAACTTGTAACACTATCCTTGCCAAATAAGGCGCCTGCCAAGTATATGAAAAAATTAATATGAACAAATTTATCTGCTAGTTCTAGCATGATATTGTGTTTATAAATGTATCTGCTGACGACAAATGCTCATAGATGCTTCGACCTATTACTTGTTATACAAAGATTGTCATGATTGACATGATTCTCACATCACGACATACAATTTAAATCAATATTTCTCAATAAAAGTTCATAACATAGGAATAACTTGTCAGTATATAAGTTTAAAATTAACATTTGCTGTACTGATTCCGAAAATTCGATTCGCGGAAGTAAAACGGTCGGTAAAAAAATTCGACAGTAAAACAACCTGTTTTAGTAAAGTCCACGAGCCGCAAGGACGAAGTTAGGGAAGTCTATTCCAGCAGGATGTAAGAATTTTTGGTCATACGCTGCACTTGACAAAAGGTCAAAAGTATTAGCCCGACGTGGTACAGTACTTAATATTGCAGTAACCAAATATATGTAAAAAAGTACTATGTGTATTCACACACGGCAGGAGTGAGACTTAATAATAAGAAATAATAGAATACTCTGAGCGTAACGGTGTTACGACGAGCTTTTACAAAAATCGTTTAACTAATCACTGCAGCCTATATTTGGACATATTATTTCGCAAATTACAAACATGCGCTCTCATATAAGCTACGAAGTAAAATCATTAGCGTGATTCAGAAGAGGATACAGCACCATCTAGTTGTAGCGTCGACAACAGTTTTCGTAACGCATTTACGTTTCATCGAGTTTCAAATCACTAAAGAAATTTATCTTAAAAAAAACTGCATTTTCCAATATCTTGAAACCTTTAGAAGCGAACAATAAACGTAAGATGATTAATCATCTCATAGTACTCGTATACGATCAAAGAGCTTACGTAAAACATGGCGGAACGTTATACTTGCCAAATGTAGCGTTCTCCACGCGTAACACGGCTATTGTGTTGTGAGTGCCAATGTATGGAGAAAAGTAATAAAATTTATACCGCGTCTGATGTACACTAATCAAAATTTTTCAGACTTAATATCAATGTGTACATAAATCTATATTGTATGAGGTGTGATAAAGTGCCGCCTATAGAAATCTACTGAAGGTTTAGATAGAGAATAAGCGTTAAGAATCTGGGTTTTACCTTAGTCGTTAAGGGTAGCAAAATAGCTATGTTCTATTTGTAATTTTATTTACTATAAAAACGCACACACACTACCAAATTATGGAGTCCAATGCACACATTTTGAAGATACTTTAAGGTACCACCGCCACACCTATTTCTAGCCTGAAGCAGTTCTTTCGTTTCGGTGGAAGGGTATGGTTGCCGGCTCGCTTTCATATGAGGCGACCGTCTTAGTCCTCGGGAGTAACAACGAGGTTCTGTATGAGGTTGCTTAGAAATGTTCATGGGCAGCAGTGGCCACTAAACATCTAATAGACTGCATGCTTGCTACTTCAATCTTGTAAAAAATCTGGCAAAAATATCTAGTTTTTCATAGTGAGCAACCCTGCATAATAATCGTTCATATGAATGACCGTCCTTTGAGGTCGACGACTCGCCCTCTGAACTACCGCATTCCGCTATTTAAAGACCCTATTACCGATACAACCGCAACCGTGCATAGTATACCTATACTATATCACCTATACTGCTATTGTATTAAAAATTAGTATGATTATGATATGCACTGAGCTTTACTAGTAAGGAAGCGTACCGCTTGGCCACGAAACATTTGCAAGAATCCCCGATGAGCGATTTTGCCAAATTTCACTACAATTTGCAGCAAAATTTCGCGATCTTATGAGATCAGACACTCACATGTTAATGTTTAACGCTGACCCCTGCAACACAGAACGATAGACGCTTGAGGCGCATTTTTAGTGGCCCTTTCGTTTTGGATCAATATGTTTTCCTAAATGACTATAGTTTGAAACCATTTCGATTTTTTCAATATAGTGCTCATCAAGGCTAACAGTGTCAATTTTTTATGTTCGTTAGGAAGATGTGTCTATATAAAATGCGTGCTCATTTTCTTCCTCACATCCTTACACACTTTACTTCATGACCATAAAACACTTCTCACGATATAGCGTAAAGGTCAATTACGATCCATCGAAATCTGGGTCACAATGACTTCATTGAAGGTCCATTAGCATTCGATGAAACGAGTTGAAAGATCAACAGCTTGTTATAGGTCAATAGATGCATCGTAAAACATCCGTAGAGTAGCTAATTGCTGGTCGCAGTCAACTCCATATTGTCCCACTGCTGGGGACCGGTTTCCTTTCAGAGTGAGCGAGTTGATAGACTTCACCCAACTTTTTTTAGAGAAGACTCAGATGAGTAAGAAATTTGCGCAAATTGCTATCATTCACCGTAAAACAGTGATAGTTAATTCTAATACGCACCTCATCTTAGCAAAATTAATGGCACGTGCCTGGGATACGAACATCGGACCCTCGATTACGAAATCTAGTTTCAACTATTAGGCCAGGTAATTGCTGGTCGGATCCGCGTAAGGGGCACGCGATGGTATTACGAAAGCGGCGAGTCGACGACCTCAAAGGTCGTGGATCGATATCGAAGCGATCGTCGACTAAATCTCTTATCGAACAGTCGTTGCGCGCATCCTGTCGTCTATCCATTACTCCATCCCAAAGAGCACGGGTCTCATTTTAAAGAGGGGTGTAAAGGGGGATCATAGTATACCTTGCTGATCAAGTGCAAATTGGTAAACTCAACAAGCCCTCGAAACCCTTTTTTAAGAACTCACGGGTGCGTGGGTTTCCCCACGATGTTTGCCTTCGCCTCATGTCTGTTGATGTTTTCCTTTATCCTTGATGGTACTGCACCTATATGATGAACTTTGCTCTATGACATAACAGAATGATCTATGACAGACTGTCCCAGAAATATACTAAACATAATCAAATGACAGAAGCCTCTTTGAAGATTCGCCACTGCACGGAAGGGTGCACATGTTCCAATCTCCAATCCCCCTAAAAATCTATATCATGTACTAATGTTCATCCATCACCTTCAGGGGGCAGAAAATTTGCATATTAGTATTTTCGGCATCTAACCTTTAGCTGTTTGAAGTCAAACCGAAAATTCTGGTTCTACCAGTAGTAACACATGCAGACACGCCACGTGTTACTCTTCCTACCTCAAACTAAACACAGCAACTCTCCAACCACTACTCAAGTAATTGTGGTAGTGTTGCCGGTGCTGCAGTCAAACTACGAAGACTTCTACCAACTTTACAATAAAAAGATCTAAGGAAAAAGCGCAATTATACATTTCGAAGTTTCGCAGTTCTTTATATTTTGAAACAATGAATCTTTCCATTCAACCTCTCTAAAATGAGTGGATAATGAGTAAGATTGTAAAATTCTTCATTTTTACTAGTCCAGACTTATTACATTTATATAATGACATAAATCAGCATCTTTCCGCACTGATAGCTCTACCATATTGATTTTATTATTATATACTGTGTCTCGCACTTTCACCTACGTTTATAAAAAATGGTATCGTAACATTTGTAATAACTTTTAATGTGGGGTACATTAGTGAAATGGATGGAATAGATTTTAATGAAAAAAGTTGTTTCTATGTAGATGAGCAGACTGTATGACAAATTGTTATTTATTTGATGTCAGGCATAGGTTTTTGAAAGGAACTTTATAAACTGACTAGCTTTTGCCCGCAGCTTCGCTCACGTTAAGAAATATTAAAATTGACAAAGTTTCAAACAATCTTTCATCTTCTATTTTATCCCCTTGGGGGTAGAATTGATCAAAATCCTTTCTTAGCGGATGCCTACGTCATAACATCTGCCTGCATGCCAAATTTAACCCCGATCAGTCCAGTGGCTTGGGCTGTGCGTTGATAGATCACTATGTCAGTCAGTCACCTTTGAGTTATATATATTTAGAATGATGAGTAGTTCAAAAACCACAAACAGACATCTGGTTGATATTTATAAGTTGTATATAAGAGGGAATTAATGAAAAAATTCCCTTGAAGACAAAACATCACATTGTTAACCAGTTTTCAAATCAAGATTTCGTTTTTGCGTTGACTATTTATGTTTGGTGCAGATGTTTGATCGTCATTAAAAAAATGGTGTGTTTATTTAACAGTTTAAAAATAAAGCACATCCTTATTATGTATCTTGTTAACTGTGAAGTTGGGAGCGTTTTTAGGGTACCGTGCCCAAAGGGTAAAAACGGGTCCCTACTACTAAGACTCCACTGTCCGTGTGTCTGACAGGCTAAAAAACTGACTAAAATAAATATTTAAGTTAATCCTATACAACAAACGAGATTTTGTTTTTTTTGCCGTATACAGAATTTTTCTCTTGTGTTATTTTTCACTTATGCCAGGGTTGAGTTCGTTCAGCCTGACCAGCCTCCCTTTTTATGGCACCATGGCCATAACACTTGCCATTTCTAGATGGAAACCCGTTTCAGTTGTGGTAGAATGGATTAAGAATAACATATCATCGGTAACACACTCGCCGCCGATAGAACCTGATTCGTATATTTAATAGTACTTTAATATTAGTATTTTATTATGATATACCCGAATATGTAAACACAAATCGATTTTTGTGTATTGGTTGTGTATGGGTCTACGATAGGGTATATGCATATATATTGTGTTAGTGTTGGCGTAACATTGAAAATATGTGCCCGTTAGCGCAATAACGTTTCATTTGCAGCATTAAATCTTAATTAACTATGTACGTACATTAATATTTATCTGTGCAATTGCGAATAATAATATCGTTGGTGTTTTATTAATTATTACCGATAAGGTTTCATTGATCGGACGCCGTATCTCCAACCGAGTACAGTTTGCAGCAAAATATTACCTCATTTATTTTAATGAAAATATTTATATGGATTTATCTTTGTCGCCGGTTGTTCGAA
>DWNE01004667.1:0-14858 GCA_018249875.1 Cecropterus toxeus
TATTGCGCCTGTTTAAACAATCGTACTTAAGAAGTAAACTCCAGTAGTGCGTCGGAGCTGACACACACATTTTTTTATCGACAGTTTTGTGATAAATATATTATTGAGTAATTGGTATGTGTTTGACGCCAGAAGCATCACTGCCACGTCTATAGTCCCTCTTAGCTGCAGTGTTGAGCGCTACTGTATTCTGGTATCAAGGGTAGACATACTTATCTGAGGTGTTCCAACTTAGGTCTTAGGAGTAGTAAAGCATATATGGCCAACCTTTTGACCTTAGTCTTATTTCAGGCTAATTACAGATATAGATAGCAGAGCCGCACTAATCATATGATGGGCTGCATGCTAATGCTCTACTTGTTTAAATAAAAAATATATCATTTTAATAATTATGATCCACCTAACTGAGAATCGAATTTGGAAACACCAACACTAACTAGCATTTTGATCAATGTATCAAGAAAATTGTCAAATAAATGGCAATATCCTAATTTAATTGCGTATTGGAATTTAATTGTCACTGCTTTACGGTGAGGATAAACATCGCGAGGAAACCTGCACATTTGAAAGTTCTCTAAAAGAAAAGAGTTCTCAAAGTTGAAGTCTATCAATTAGCACTTGGCCAGCGCAGTGGACTATGGCTTAGAACTCTCTCATTCTTAGAGAAGACCCGAACCCAGCAGTGGGAAATTAATGAATTGACGAACGATTTTAATTTACTCATAAGTATATTTTGATCCGATTTGGTACGATTTTATACCCACTAGTTTTACGATAGACTTGTTACCACGCTAGTTAACCTAAAACCAGCTAATTGATGCGCAAATACTAAATCCTTTGAGCTTCTAACGCTGTGGTAATTGGAAACACATCAACGAAATCCATTTATGCGAGGGTATACCAAAATGAATGAATTGAACATGATTGAAATATTACTGAATTGAATATTGAGAAAACTCGTAACTGTTTGTTAATATAAGTATATATAGTATAGTATAGTATAGTATAGTTTGTCTGAATTCAATCACAGATGCTAGTTATCTAAGAAGGTCGCCACATTGTAAGTGAGCCGGGAACTATAGCGAAAAGCGCAAGAACTGTTTTAGGATAGTAATAGATGTTGCGATGGTAACGAACCACACTTATTCTACCCTCATGATAACGAAAGATAAAGGATGAAAGGAGGCGGAGAGAAGTTCTGTGGATCTTAGTAACGGAGTCGACGACGTTGTTAAAATTCGAAGCGATATTGTTCCACTTTCATGAAGTCTTTCCGTTATTTATCTTTTTATGTTCCACCGTTATATATGATAGCGTGTTCTAAATCGATGAACACCAGCTGCACGCAAAAAAAAAAGTGTCACGTTTCGTTACGCCTGAGCCTGAGCGTGCAAGCGAGAGCGCGGATAAAATATATGAATTAACGAGTGTAAATAAATGTTAATTTATCAAAAAATGTATGTAATTTTCAATTACCTCCAAATACAAAATATTGGTAGTTAGGTGATAATAATTTAATTCAATTCATAAAAGTATTTAAATTTTTATCAACGTTTCTTTATGACGATATTACGTAAGACTATCGTCCGTAAACCGACTTTACAGTCAACCATTTTTTTAAATAGTAGATTTAAATAGTGCCATTTTTATGAAATAATTAATTCCTTTTCTTTGTGTCTTATACAATATTGAGGAAATTGGGTATTCAACCGGACCGCCCTGCAAACTATTTAACTATTCATTAATTCAGAGCTAACGTTTCGACTTCATTTTATATTCACTCTGAGTACTGGATTCGTGGATTTCATTGATTGCACCGAAAAATGGGGGGAAAAAAATGGAAGAAAAGATTTATTAAATTTACGTAGGATTATAATTTGTTCATGATAACTTAATCCGATTTTACCGATTTTTGTTGTATCAAAATTGTACATGTTCCTGCATTTCAATATATAATTTGAATTACTTGCTATTGCTGTTGTATCCGAGGCTTTTATAATCTAATTTGAGGCTATTTATAAATGCCACTGTTAATTGGTTTCCATTTGTCAATAGTTGGACTGTATGTTCGTTTGCTTCTTATTGAATCCATAAATAAAAATTCCCGGTAGACACTGGGAGCTTTTGTCTGTTTGTTTGTCCGTATGTTTGAAATACTATTAAACCAAAACTACTTACTTCAAATGATGAATATATTTATAGCTCGTATGTTGACTTACACTTAACTCCTTCTATTATCAAAATCTGTTTACTGCATTTTATTATTATAATTACAATTAGAATTTTAGTTACATTTCTTTAAAACGCGAGTGAAACCGCCAAACACACCTACTAAAAATAAACATTAAAACAACCTATACTTTAATACTTTTCATAATTCAAGTTGATTCTGTAATAACCGTTAAACTTATGAGCGTGTCTATAATGTCAAGCCATTCTATCTCCTCTCAATATGTGGGGATTTAGGTTATAGCCCGTTATGCTAATCAAATGCGGCTAGTAGATTTTACTCAGAATTGAGAACTTTTTGTCTGACATATGGGTCACGGAGTCTCTTGAGTCACGGAGGCATACAAATACATGACAGTTTATTCACTAAAACATCATCAGAAAATCATAGCTGGGATTTGCTGCTGCAGATAAAAAACATGGTCTGCAAAGAAAAGAGTTTACTTATACACAAGACATCATAAGTATTAATCGGTGTGTGAGAACAGTCTATCAATTCGCACTTGGCCAGCGCAGTTGACTATGGACAAAAAAACTCTCTCATTCTGAGAGAAGACCCGTGCCCAGCAGTGGGACAATATAATGGGTTGACGACGACGAGAGAACTTTTAGCGGTTAACCGGCTTTGGTGACGAAGTTGGTATTTTGCCGTACTTTAGGCAAGTGTTTGGTTTGTTCAGACGGGATACATTACTAGGGACTACTTAGAAATGCGAGCACGTAATTTGTACCGGCATATGTTACCATGAACTTTGTTCGAAGGAAAACAACTTTTAATATAAAGAGTAGTGAAATTTCCAAACTTGTTAGAATTTACTATTTTTGGTTTGAACCTAGATTTATATTAAGTACTAGCAAACCCGTAGCACTTTGTTGGACATTAAAAAATTCCATACAAACTTTACCCCAGCCCCGCGTATTTTACTCCGTTAGGGAGGTTTTATTTCCATTTCACTTATAAAGATCATTAATTATTGTAATCGAGAACTTATAAACCTATTTTCATACTTCTAAGTCTAAAAATGAGAAAATTTCCATACAATCTTTGCCCCTCCATTTTACCCCTTTAGGGAAGAATTTTGTCTATTTCACTTATAGAGATAATTTTTAATTGTAATCAAGAACTTATATTCCTATTTTTATACTTGTCAGACCAGAAATTACAGAATTCCATATTAACTTCACCCCCCTATTTTACCCGCTTAGGGGTTGAATTTCCAAAAATCCTTTCTTATCGATCATTTACATCATAAAAGGAACCCCTCTACCAAATTTCAAGTTTCTAGGTGCAGTAGTTTCGGCTGTGCTTTGATATGTCAGCCAGTGAGTAGGAACTGCCTTTTATATATATAGATGTTTTGATTTATGATGATTAGGACTCGTTACTCGCTTTTCGCTTTATATTGGTCAAGTCTTTTACGCACATCCGACGATTTTAATGACCGCCCGCCCTTAAATGAGCGAGGCGGAAATGACGCAGCTAACGCGATTTTAGTAAGAGATTTCATGAAGGGTTAATTTTAATTGTTTCGAAATATCAATACTGTACCTTAATACTTGAAAACCAGTACTAAAAATAACATAAATACCTATGTATCCCAAAGAAAACCCGTTGTAATAGATAATTGTATGCGAACTTTTTTATATCTAACAAATCTTGAATCTATTGAAAGATAAGGCCTACCCGAAAAATAATGGATGTTCCAACGCATGTAACGTTTTCGAGCGTATGTATGATTGTATGTGTGTATGTTTGTTTCTTATATATGTCCATTTCTTTGGCACGTGCTACAGCCGAAACGGCTTGATGGATTATGACGTATGACATATCATTAGAATCATCTCAGTTTGCAGAGTGACATAGGCTATATGATTTCTAAAAATGGCACCTGAAAATGGAAAAGGAGGGGGAGGGTCGATTTTTCTTACTATTACGACAATATAGGTCCATATCAAATGAAAGCTTGTTAATTCCCATCTAAAAATATAAATATTGTAATACTTTTACTTGACTATTTTGACAAAAACTCATATAAGCGTTAAATTTAATATATGTAATTATCAACAAAACATGCGTTTTAAGCATACGGGTTTTTTGTTTAAATGTTTTTAACGATGTTCTTAGTTTCATGCGGTTAATGGGTAATAGCAATAATAGCTAACCGACGGCATGCATGTGTTGACTCTACGAGCGCTTCAATAACTAACTGCCAATAATTAGTTTTCCATTTATGATCGACGTCCAGTAATCAAATTTGAATTTGCATTCAAAGTCCAACGCCAGTCATTTGTTTCAATTTGAATGCGTTAACTTCACACAGTTAATCGAAATGCGAAAAACGCTTTCTAATAGTTCTATGATTCTAGAATGTGATAACTGTTGAATAACTAGTAATATTCTAAAAAAATAAAAATAAAAGGAAACCGTAATGTTTAAAACGATTTTTTTGTTCATAAATATTTACATAATTTAACGCTTTGTGAGAGTTTTCGTCAAATGATTCAAGGGAAAGTATAATATTATTCTGTATTTATTATGTATTTATTTTTAAAATGCTCTATTTAGAAGTTTTAATTTGATACTACATTGTCGTGATAATTTAATAGTCGTCACTCCCCCATTTACATTACCGAACTGAAAAGAAATTTTAAGCTATCTTAACAAAATAGTCATCTCGGATTAGCATGTCTCGCACACGTTAAACGTCGCATGGACCAGTCTAGGCCTTCTAAATTTATAGCGAGAGGGCGTTCCGTGGGGACTCAGCCCGTCACTGGCTGGCACGGGCGACATGGCGCTGCGAAATTATTCATGGCGGGCCTTGCTCGGCGGATTGGCCCGTGTATCCTCGTACTAGATACGTAGGAAGATTTAGCGACAACGCCATTTGGAAAGCACATTTTTAATAAATTAGAACCTTGCTACGTTAGCGTTCATTGTGATGGGTTCATTTACATTATGCTCGCAAATTTATAGAAAGCTGTTTTTAAACCCCATTAATTTTTGAGATACAAGTGTAGTTCATATATGTATATATATCCCATAATGCAGTTTTTCCTTTACGAAACCAATAACTAAATATCTAAACAATTATGTACATAAAAAATAACTAAAATTTTGAAATAAACAAATTACCAAATTAAATATAAAAATCTGCATCCAAATTGCTGCCTCGGGTGTGAGGTCCCACAATTGCAAATATGTATAATTGTATATGAATGCATATTTTATATCATGATTATAATTTATTTCATTACTCACATTTACGATAACAGTTTCACACAATAGACAATATATTGTACTGAAAAAGTGTGCAAACGTATCTACTACAAATGTTATAAATAACATATGATATTGCTTTTACTTTTTCTAAGACATATGTTGTAATATAGTCGAAATATTAGCATGTCTTACACTAGTTATTTGTCGGGAGAAGAATTTTCCAGGTATTTTAAATTTGTAGCTAGGGGTTTTCCGTGAGGAATTGAACGATCACTGGCTGGCACAGACGACATGGAGTATCTCTTGTATACAATAAAAATCTGGTTTAATATCGTATGTGATTAATATTTCTTGAAGTAGTTAATCATTGGCAGATCGTTCTAGATCTTTTAATTTTATAACTTGAGGGCGTTCCGTGGGGACTCGGCCCGACACTGGCTGGCACAGGCGACATGGCGTTGCGAAATTATTCATGGCGGGCCTTCCTCGGCGGATTGGCCCGTGTATCTTCGTACTAGATACGATTTAGCGACAAACTTTGTAACAAAGCTTATGCTTTTTATTACTACATAAAACGTATCAAAGTTCCTTTGAATGTACGTAAGAGTCGAGATTATTATTTTCAACGCTTTTCGTTGGTAGAAAAGATTATTTGAAAGTACTTACCCTATCTATTGTCCTTTTTTGACATTTAAAAAAATTAGAATGTTGTGAAATATTATTATTATTAATTATAAATCTCTTTTACCACAATGCAAACATAATATATTCCATTCATTTCATTCTATAATTAATGCTGATATGCAATGCTTATTTCACCGCATACTTTATAGAAAACTTCTAACTTCGCGCATACTTTTTATTTCATGTTCATACTCATGTCCCGACGTGACAGACTTACAGAGAGTCAATAAAGAACCCCAAGAAACTTGTGGTTAAAATAGTCGCCCTATTGAGTTCTATTTTATTTACCCTTCTATTGTCTCAAATACTATTAGCAGTCATTTTACCAACATAATTAATAAAACCAAACCCACTTACTAACCGACTAAAATAATGATTAATTCATTTGTTCCTCCATTCCTCATACAGACAGGATTCCATTATGTATCCAAATATTCACGTCTTCCAAGCCTGAACCCCTATTGTTCTTTGACGTTGACATTCAGTATCATAAAACTGTCATCAGTTGTAAGATCTATTATCGTACCATCAGATCAACGCGGAACCATAAATTATGTTTAATACTAGTTTAAATGTAATCTGTTATAATTATTCTTATGAAATACAAATTGACCTACATTGTTACTACTTCGTGGTATGTAGTATCTATCAATCAGCCTTTTGGCCTTCTATCCCTCTATTAGGACCGTATAATCACCGCGTCTTTTTTTTTGTTCTTGATAGGGAACCTTCAAAAGGTGCCCGACGTCGCGGGAGCAATGCCAGGTTATGCGGTAATTTTGATGGTCGGTTCAAGCTCAAACGCTTGCTGTCCGAATCCTTGGAGCTCCATTTTAGACGCCTCTTACGACTGGCAGGTGATGGCGTAGCCCTATTCTAATCCCGGAATGTCAGGGACAATTTCACTTCTAGCACATGCATTGGTGATCGCTGAGAGGATGTTACGCAGGTAAACGCTGCTGTCCCCCGTAATTTTGTTTTTAAAATGCCTCCAACGACGTTCACGAGAACATCGGTAGTGCAAGGCAAGATAGACACCTTACGATAACCCTACGTAGAATGGTTAAAAATCATTTTCTACTACTGGTAAGAATACATGGTTGTTCTCCGGTCGAAAACAACAATTTTCCTATTCCTTAAGACTTACACATACTTACATATAATTGTGATAATTAAAAGTTAGAAAAGTTTTTTTATAATTTGATTAGATAATTAATTATGACTTGTAATAATAATGTGAAAATTAAATGCAGACACACAACATGATATAAAATGAAGTGCTCGAACAATTTTATAGATCAGGAAAAATGTCAAAGTCAAAAAATAACTATATATATCATAATAATTCCATAAAAGTATCTGTAAGTATCACACATCTTTTATCAAGAAGTTAATCCAGTTAGGAGTCTATTCTATGGTGTTGTGTGCAAATAGGTTTATTGTTTCAAAATATCTTCTTCATAAACGTTATTGGTATTTGATCGGACGACCTATACTGGTTCCGACAGCTAGTCATTTATCATTCATTTATAGCCTGGAAAAGTTCAATGGAGCAACCTTGACATGATCACTTAAATGAACCTTCTCATAAATGAGTTCATATGAAAGGGTTCATTGATATTTTTCATGAAATAACGAATATATATACAGTATTTCTGATTACGTCAGAAGTAGAATGAGGCTATTGTTTTTCGAGCATATGTATGTATGTTTGTATGTATATATGCCCGTTTCTTTGGCAAGCGCTACAACTCAAATGGCTTGATAGATTGTGACGTATGACATATCATTAAAATCGTTACGGTTTGTAGAATGACATAATCAATACAATTTGAAAAAATGGTGCCTGTAAATAGGAAAATGATTCCATTAAAAACTTGATGTATTAACCGAGTTTTGTGATAATCATTTTGAAGGGTTACCTTACATGATATTTACGTGAAAACCCACAAACAACCCAGATCAAATTAAATTTATGCTTTTTCAAGCCATAGAACAATTAATTACTGTATCGATTCGCTCCGTGCAGGCCATTAACCCTCCTAATTAGGTGTAAATTATTCAATTCAATCTATCAATCACTGGACAACATTATCTAAGGCGCGTTCCACTAGGTTTATGAAGCATCTGTTTACATGGCAATATATACACATGAGTATATTCATCTATATGTGTGCATATGTAATAGTGTAATGTATCAGAGCAAATACCATGAATGTTTGCTGTACATTCACAGAGAGTATTTAGTTGATAGTATCTTCAATGGAATAATTTTAAACGATTAAACTAAGTTGGTAACTTTGAAATAACTGACTTTTTCTGAGCTTATAATTTTTGACGGTTTGATTTTTTAATATATTTTTTCCATTCGTTGTATTTCTTTAGCTTTGTTATTATAACATAATTTGAATATGGTAATATATAATAAATATATGTTACAGTAGCAAACAAAAATGCAGTTGTCGTCTTAATATAATGTCAATGTGTGGGTATTATATTAATTAGTGTTCTACATATAGTCTCCTCGAACGCCTCGGATACCTCTGACACCACCCTTAAAAATCACATTAGAACTCAATATTGTTGTTTTGATGTAAAACTAGGTATAGGTAGAATTGGTGCTTCCGGTGTCAGACCACAATGTTTTTGACTCATTTACATATAAGATGACCATGTTAGTCCTCAGACGTTGCGACGTACCTCTCATTGACTTTTATAGAAGATCTGTTCTATATGAAGCTGCTTACAAAGGACTATGGGCAGTAGTGACTACGTATTGTATTTTTTTTGTTTTTTTTTTTTTTTATAAATATGAAGTAGCAAACGAGCAAGCAGCTCACCTGATGGTAAGTGGTAACTGCCGCCCATGGATATTTGTAAGCAAACTCATATAGAACAGGGATTCTATATGAAGTCGACCATAGATGCGTTGCTATTCCCGAGGACTATGATGGTCGCCTCATATAAAAGTGTTCCGGCAACCATACCCTTCCATCGAAATGCAAAAAAATGCTTCACGCTAGAAATAAGTGTAGCGGTGGTAATTCCCCGGTCGAACTACTCTGGTTCTACCATCTGCAAAATTATACTGACTCGTTATGTTGACTCTACTTTTGATAGTTCTCTCAGATCATAATGACTTGCTACGAAAAAAATATTCTATTCAAACAAAATATCAAAAGCGTGGGAGAAATCTTACATTTCACTTGAAACATTAATCATAAGTGGTAAACTTTACAATAGGTCTCAATAATATTCATTCAATCAATCACTATTCGCTGCCCAATAACTCAAACATTATCTCAGACGCCGGGAACTTTATGACGCGTCATGTTAATGTATGGATTAGTTATGTAATCAGTTCACTTATGTTGTTATTCTCATACATATATGCGTAACTCATAAACACTATTTACGACTTAATACGTACTCGGCCATAAAGATTTTGATACAATTTTTTTATGTTACCTAAAATTACAAGTAGGCTGAGATTAACCCATAAAGTTATTGTAATAAAAAAAAATGTATCTATATGTAAATATGAGAATTAGTCTTTCAATGAGCGTTTGAGTCTTACGCTGAACATGAGCCTTTCTTGAATGGCGTCTGCCAACCGGTTCTATGCCTTCAGAATCCGACATTTTTCCGAATGAATTTTTCAGACAGATTTTTCCGACATTTTTCAGAATGTCTCCGCGGCGATCACATGAGGTTTATGCAATTCGATCCAGTACAAACTAGACGTAGGGCAGCTGGGTTAATCTATCACTAGTGCTTGTCAACGGTTTCTACCCGCCACCGCAGTTTCGCCGTGACTACGATCCATGTAACTAATCTTTATGTTTCTTCAAGTTCCAATGATTAGTACTCATAAATGATCACTTTATTGTATACGTAACATTAAGTGTAGTTCGAACGTCAGGGCACCACCGCCACGCCTATTTCTAGCATGCAGTTCTTGCGTTTTATGAAAGGGTGTGGTTGTCGGTTCACTTTTAAAAGAAGCGTCCATCTTAGTCCTCGGAAGTAGCAACGCATTTGTGATTACAGAAGGAACACTTGTTTTATACAAAGTTGCTTACGGATGTCCATGGGCGGCCACTGAAAATCGCCACTGACACTGACTAACACTGACAGTCACGGTGGAGTAGGCTCGTTTGCTACCAATGTGATGAAAAAAATATAAATATAATAACTTATACTAAAGTTGTAACTATTATAATGTTGTTTATTGCTTAGCAGGTACAGCCTACAATAATTCCTGCGCACAAAGGGTACGGCGAGGCGAGGCGAGGCGATGTCAACATTTGTCAAGATAACCGGATGTAGGCTACTCATGATAAGGAATGTATGCGAACACCTTGCTTACTACTCGTGTTTTGTTGTTATCTGTGTAGATACGGCATTTTTATTTCTAAAGACTTTTCACGACGTGTAATGTTTTCGTTATCTGTACACACATACACATATATATGTATACTTACACTAATATATAGTACTCTTATATATTATATAACTTGAAGACCCGCGTGGCGGAAGGGTCACCATACCGGTCTGACACGCAGTGGGTTCCAGGTTTGATCGCCGGACAGACAGACATCTGAATGATGAGTTTAGATTCTCTTCTGGGTCTAAGTGTTTGTCTTAGAATTCGTCTTTGTGTGTCCATGGTACTTATGGTACGAGGCAGGAGAAAATCCTAATGTGGGGCTATGAGTGTAGAATGCGTTTTTTTATACTCTTATATAAAAACGAGATGGTGTGTGTTCATGTGCCTGTTTGTTACTCAATGACCCAAGAAGCTCTGGTCCGATACACATGATTTTTTTTATAAGAATGAAGCAACAAACGAGCATGCAGCCCACACGATGGTAAGTAGTTACTGTCACCCATGGACACCTGTGAGCAACTTTATATAGAACAGAGGTTCTAACTGAAGTTGATCACAGATGCGTTTCTACTCCCGAGGACTAAGATGGTCGCTTCATAAATAAGTGAGCCGGCAACCACATTCTTTCACCGAAACGCAAGAACTTCTTACGCTAGAAATAGTTGTGGTACTTCCCCAGTCGAACTACATTGCTTCTACCACCTGGCAATAATATTATTAGTTTATTGCAAGATCTTAATTTCATTTAAATCTTTATCATGTATCATGTGTATATGATTGTATTGTCTATTTTACGCCAGATAAATTAGTAGACCGTTCGCTATATTTGTTGAAAAAAGTATTCTACCCAATGAACAAAATCAATACGGATGGCAAGTAATACAAAATTTACTTCATTCTATTGACTAAAAGCAATCGTATATTCCGGCAAATCACGATACATGAGAGTACCATCGCCAAACAATTTATGGAGGTTCTAAATAGGTCCCAATGGGGTAAAGAGGGATCAAAGAGCGAGAACTGATTGTAAGGCTTGACCGGTGTTAGTAAGTTAGATTAATAATGCTGGCGTACCTAACCGAAATAACTTTGCCACTTCTGAAATTAATAATATAGTAATGTAAATTATAGAAATGTAAGAGCAGATATATATAGAGCCTATTATGTTATTATGGTGGCTTTTCACTTTAGTAGGGTAACTTCTAAGTTGTCTTTCTTCTCTATATCCAGCGCCATTTTTTAAAAATACATAGCCTATTTCACTATGCAAACTAAAACGATTCTAATGATATGTCATACGTCACAATCCGTCAAGCCGTTTGGGCTGTAGCGCGTATCAAAGAAACAAAAAACCATACATACATAAATATATACATACATACACTCGAAAAACTCGGGTAAAAAAAAGTTATTAAAGGGTTTTGAAATCTAATAACCAGCACTTAGCTAGAGTATTTACAAGCCGGAAGATCTAAACTTAAACTCTTTAATTCTGATAATATCGTCTAGAAATGGCACAACAACGAATCGATAATCAAATTTGGTAGAGAATTATACGAATTAATTTCATGAAACAATTCAAGATAAAGAAACCCATCTCGTGAAATACGTGGAAGGTATCTGGCACAAATTGGCGATACTCAATACTCCAGGTTATCCTTTCAATGGCATCGGTAATAATTAAAGAAAAATAACTTTACAATATCTTCCAAGCGAAGGGTTTCGAGTACGTTTTTGTTCTCGCTTTTTAGGGTTCTTTACTCAAAGGGTAAAAAGAAAACCTATTTCTAACACTCCGCTGTCCGTCTGGCCGTCTGTCCGTCCGTTCGTCAGTCTGTCAACAAGCTATATCATGAACCGTGATAGCTGAACAATTGAGATGTTTACAGATAATGTATTTCTGTTGCCGCTATAACAAGAAATAAAAACAACAAGACAAACAATAGAATAGATTAAATGTTTAAAGTTGGCACCCATACAACAAACGTGATTTTTGGATCGAAATTAATAACGGCAACAGCAAAACACTTGAAATATCACAGAAAACGTAACATATGCTCTTTGAAATTAAATAATTAAATCAAAATAAAATAAACATGTTAGGAGATTCCGATATAATAAACATGATTATTTGTCGTTTTTATAGATAACTATACGGAACCCATCGAACGTGTGTCCGACTCGCACTTGGCCGGTTTTTACCTTTTATTCAGTTTTCCGTTTCATTTAATTTGCCTCGTTGCCGACCCTCCGCGGTGTTATCCATTTGACCGGGTTGACACCTTTGTATTAATTTATTCTTTGACATCGCAGAAGGCATTGGATGTCCGTTTTCCAGTGATCCGCGATCGATACTGTCACATCCGCTTCTTTGTACTTCGACTTTTGTAGCTATAATATAACCGTTCTCATATAAACATATACAGTATTCGTTATAACGGTTCCGAAACCGATACTTTTTAACGCTAATATCGATATGAAAAACTCTTTTCTCAATATCACATGTGCAGTTTCTTACTGACTCAGTTTGTAATTTCTTTTTTTTGTTTGTTGGTTACTGTCGCTTTTTGATCTCAGTAAGCAATTCATTTAGAACAACCTAAAGTCGATCACAGATGCGTTGCTTCTCCCCAGGACTAAGATGGTCACGTCACATATAAGTAAACAGTCGATCAATGGGTGTGGTTACCCTTTGATCGAAGAAATAGAAAATACGGTATAGAAATAAAATACGGCAGTGGTACTTTCCTGATTGAACTACACGGGTCCTGAAACATATATTAGTCATTTAATTTTACATTGTCTCTTTCTCACCTTAACGAAATGAAAGAGATGTAGTAAATTTTATATATAAATATGATTTTCTCGTGTCATGTCGTTCTGTACGTTCGTGTGGTTGTCGATGCGTTGGTTATAACGGTTATAGCTTACATATTGATATAATGCAATGAAATGGGCTACTATATGGTATCATTACATTTTTTAGGGTTCCGCACCAAAGGGTAAAAACGTAAGCCCATTACTAAGACTCCGCTGTCTGTCTGTCCATTTGTCCGTCTATCTGTCTGGCCGTCTGTCCGTCACCAGACTGTAGGTCATGAAACGTGATAGCTAGACAGTTGAAATTTTCACAGATGATGTGTTTCTATTGTCGCTATAATATAGCTGTTTTATAGATAATGGTACGGAACTTCGTGCGCGAGTCCGACTCGCACTTGGCCGGTTTTTGTAGCAATAATAAGCAGTTGCAAACGACGCCGCGAGAAATATGAATATGCGACAATCACACGTTAATAACACGTCGTCAGCGTACGTTACAGCGTATAATAAAGCGGCAACACGCGAGGTTAAAGGCGCAAATTAAAAGTAATATTCCGTAATCCCCTGGAGTAGAAAACGTACATTACACGCACGTTCGCGAGCCCGCTTTATAAAATTAATGTGTCCGCGAATTAAAATATTCGTGCTCCAAACAGTGTCTCAGACACACGTCCTCACCTAACTTGATTTGAATGAATAATGCGTGTCTCGGTTACACCAAACAGAATTATCGCGCCTCAGTCTAAATAACACTCGTGTAATTTAGCTAAATTCACTTATAATCTCATCCGCGACTGCGTTCAATAGGTTCGTAGGCATGCGGGCGGACGTCTGCGATACGAAGACAATTGAACATTTTGTTAATTAGCTTTTAAACTAATCGGAGCTGGAACTACTCTTTGTTTTAAGACGGATTACCATTTATACTAATCGGAGCTGGATTAGAAACTACGTTTGTTTTAAGACGGGATTGATATGCTTATTCAAACTGCTTTTAGTATTTTACGCTAGGCAATGGACATTTTCGAAGCAAAAAGTACTAATGTGATGTAAGTACTACTGGGACCCTTTAACGACATCTATATAGTTCAAGGAAAATCGATTTAGCTTTTATTACCTTCTTTCGATAAACTCTTTTTACAACTATGAAATAATAAGAGTTTTTTTTGCCAGTTTTTTTTTGTTAAGGTCGTGTTCCCATCTGGCCAATACAAAACATTTTATAATATTAAAATTATTGTATAACGGTGTTTACGATAAATCAACCTACACACAATTCTAATTATTTTCCTCAACAAATTAGTATTAATGTTTATATTACGTAAGTTGTTTATCATCTAAAAATAAGAAGCTTTTGAGCTTAGAATTATAACATAAAATAGGTGCCAGGTGGTAGAACCAATGTAGTTCGACCGGGGAAGTACCACCGCCACATCTATTTCTAACGTGAAGCAGTTCTTGCGTTTCGGTAGAAGGGTGTGGTTGCCGGCTCACTTTTATATGAGGCGACCA
>DWNE01004668.1:0-14856 GCA_018249875.1 Cecropterus toxeus
CACATACACACACAGAGTTTACACAAAGCAGAGACTCGAAGCGGCTGGCGACACTCAAATCCCGTACAATACCTAAGGGATCATGAGGGCGACTGAAAAACAGCGCTTCTCGGGACCTCGGTCAAGAGTCAGCAAAGCTGAGTCGCGCTCTTTGCCATTTACTTATTATTATTATTATTTAATGTATTTCCGATATGTGTTTGTAATTTATGGCAATAAATAGTTATTATTTTTAAAAAAATAAAAAAAAATCTGCTTATTTCTTAACTTTTTGTGTAAGAACATCATTTTAAGAT
Source organism: Cecropterus toxeus (assembly GCA_018249875.1). Classification (NCBI taxonomy): domain Eukaryota; kingdom Metazoa; phylum Arthropoda; class Insecta; order Lepidoptera; family Hesperiidae; genus Cecropterus; species Cecropterus toxeus. The sequence goes on from DWNE01004668.1 coordinate 297, forward strand.
CATTTATGACCATTGATGCCGTGTATTATGGCTGACTGAGATGATATTTTCATACTTTTAAATTGTATATTTGAAATCTTGACACTTAATTATTTAGTATTGCAATGTGTATCACTGAGGGAGAGGAGCACATTGAAGATAAAGGAATGTTATGGAAGTAGAATAAAAAACAAATTCCGAAAAATAACGACCTTTTTGTAATAAAATACAACGAACGTGTACAATGCTAGGCGATACAAACAAAACGATACAATGTGTCAATCAGCTAAAACAGTCGTACAGTGCGCTACAAATAAAACTCAGCAACAATCGGTTCGACAGTTATTTTAATTTAAAATTTCAAAAAGCAAATACAATAATCTCCGCATGACTCGTCTCATAAAGCTTTATACGTAAAGTAGTATCTTTATTTAATAGTACATAATAATAAATATAACAAACAGTGAGTTGGAGTCGGCGCTAAGGAGAAAGTGTCGGCACGTGTCGGCTCGTGTCGGCATGTGTCGGCTAGTGTCGGCCGCCGCTGGCTCCGTCCCGCTCCCTCTCTACTTGTCCTTGTCGCTCTCCGCCTTCCTGCCCAGCGGCACGGCCGCGCGCACCCTGCAACACGCACGACCTCATTCCGAATTCTCTTAAGTAATCCATCTCATGTGAGATGATCTCGGCTATCCGTAGCCAAAAGCATTGCTAGTGCCGAGGACTAAGTTGGAATGCCTCGCCTCTCCCCTACTTCACCATTGCAGAGAAAAGAAACACGTATGTAGCAGCCCTTAACTGTATTGTTATAGACAAAAATAGTTGTGGCGTAAATGCCTCTATAATAGAACCACTATAACTATTCACTACCTGGCCACTGCTCAGTCAACCAGGTCACCAGTTACCGAAGCGACCCTCATGCAAGCTTTGAAGCTTACGTTTTCATGCAGAGAGTCTATATTGATAAAATAATGTTTGAAAAATACATATATATATATAACAGTGTATGTGCAAGTTAGTATGTTGGTAAGTAAAATTATATCCATTGTTCTGTAATAAAAAACTATATATATAATACAACAAAATTTTATCTATATGCAACCATTATCATTATATAAGTTCCATTGGATATTCATATTATTATGATAACATAAAAATGCTGTTACCCCACTTTTCACTAATCGCAGGTGCGTCATTTTTTTATTACATGACCTACGTCACAAAAATTGCGATATGATAGTGTGATCTGAAAGATATATGTTTATATTTTTATATTAAGATCTGCGTAATCCAATAAGATTGCCTCAAAACCCAACTTAATATTTGTATAGAAAAATAATATAATTATTTCTATAATATGTAAGCTTTATTCCTAGTATATAATGCATTATGCTTCATCAGGCGGGAAATATCATTACGGAGTCTGATTAGCCACTATGAATCGATAAATATACAAAAATATGTCCGTGTGTATGTGTGCGTGTGTGTAGGAATGTGTGTGCGTGCTCGTGTGTGCGTGTACGTGTGCGTGTACTGACTTGGCGGAGATCTCGTTGATCTTGCCGCGCGCCAGCTCGAGGTTGGCGTCCACCTGCGCCTTGTTCATCTCGTACGCCTTCGGCAGCGTGAACAGCGCTATCCACCCTGCAACCGACGACCATACGGTCAATAGGATGTTCCGCTATGTTACAAGCAACCTTAAAGTACATGTTAATAATACATTTTGTTAAGGCAAACGGAAAATCACTTCTAATCATAATAATTTGGTATAAATTTTACATCATTTTAAAATTCGTTATTTTTAGTGTGTTTCAAATAAACGTTCTCTGCTTTTTATGTTTTATATATTATATATATGATAAACTTGTATAATATGAAAAAAGCAAACGGGTACGCAGTCCGTGTGAAAGTAAGTGGCCACTACAGCCAATAGGCACCTGTGATTTCAGACACAATCAATCTTTCCCGAGGTTGGCCATACATCATCAATTTGTCAAGTGCAAAAGATTCTAACACCTTGACTTTCATAAATGGCATTTGAATTCGCCAATAGCTACCGTTTGGTAGCTATTGGCGAATTCAAATGCCATTTATGAAAAAAATAGAAGCATTAAAATCATGGTGACTAGACTTCTAGACAAACTACTCATTTATATTAATGTGTATCTTATTCAAGTTTCGTCATCCTCAAACTATACCCACTGATTAGTTTCCGAAAACACACTTTACTGAGTCAACACGGAACATTGGAACTAACGGCGAAGCATACCTACCGAATATTTAAATAGACGATGACATCATGTTTAACGTGAACCTACGATTGGGTACTATAATAATTATGATTAAGAAATTGTTTGCGAAATGTGAATCAAAACGATTAGTTCGCACGATATGCTCTCCCTCCCCATATCGCGACAAGCTTAAAGACAGAAAGATCACTTTTTTTTATTTACAAGGTATATGACTGTATCCTAAACCATTACAGAACAAGTATGTGTATACCTTTTAAGGCAAACACAGCATGCATTAGGGAATTGACATGTCTAATTTTAAATTAAAATAAATATATATCTAACAAAGTACATATAATAATGAATATAAATTATCATAAAGAGATCCGCATTAGCTGCGACTGCAAACAAAATACGTATGTGTCGCTAACGTCATTTTTCGTTTACTTTTTTTATAAGACTGAAGTAGCAAACGAACATACCGTCTGCCTAATGGTAAGTGGTCACTTTCTCCCATGGATGAAACGTTATCACAGATGCGTTATATACACAATACCCCATATAAAAGTAATCCGTCATGTTTTTTTACTTATCTCCGTAACTTGCATACGTCTCTAGTATTTCGCCTAATCTATTAAATTGAATGCAATTTAAATGCAGCCAAGTCTGTCTTGACTGGTATGGGTATGGGTATGGAGCTTAAGCCGCCGGTTCCGATTGTATTCATAGAGATGGTGATCGTAAAACCTTGTTTTTGTTTGTGACCAAGCCGACCAGGCCTCCCAGTAAGAAGAAGTGACCCATGCCAAGCTGTGAGGCATACTAGGGCAGCAGCAACTCCAGTTGCTTTACTTTGGAGATCCCGGAGTCCTCTTCGCAGCGCCGAGGACGGCCACCGGGGAGGTTTTAGTGCGGTAAAAATCCCACATAACCTGGCGTCGCTCCCACGACGTCAGGTACCGTTGGAAGCTCTCCCCCTCGAAAACAAAAAAGGGGTAGCAGCAAAAGAGGGTACCAACCGAGGATGATGAGCGTAATGCCATTGAAGCAGGCGCCGACGTAGGTGAGGCACCACAGCAGCACGCCGAACTTCAGCGAGTCCACCAGGTCCTCCACCAGGAATAATCTGTGCCAGAAAAAACGTTCCAGTATTTTAATAGTATTTCATGTGCGAATAAGTTATTAATTAATTGGGTCACTCTCAGGAACATAGTTTTTACATGAATTTCTCTGGAGAACATAAAAATATTACTCTAATTGAATATCATTTTCAGATTTGAAGTTAAATATAGTGACAAACCCATCAAGGCTTGTAGGTATAGCTAATTAAAACAAATAAGTACAACAAGAATTATATGAGACGGTTTCAGTTGTACAACATCAAATTTGACCTTTGTTGATGTTCAGAATGAAAAAAAAAATATTATTTGAGGTCGGTAGGTAGCAAAATATGTGTGTCTATCAATCAGCATATTACAGCTCATAAATAAGACGAAACATGCAAGTAAACATACTCAGACACACCCAACACACACACAACATGCGCACTCGCAAATACGCATTCATGCACACAGTCACATACGTACACACACGCTTACACTCACTTTAATATGAGTTAGAAAATAGTAAAGTTTTATTTAACTTTTGTAACTTTATATAAAGGAAGAGCGAGGCATCCTGGCACAGGATTTACTTAAATCAATATATATTAATTAAAATATATTAATATTAAATAGTAATGTTTACTTAAAAGGATGCCTCAACAGTAGTTTGTATAATGTAATTGTTTTGGAGAAAGAAACTATTTTCTATTTCTATTTCTAAGTGTCATGGGGGCTCACCTGCGGAGCTCGCTAACGGCGGCGTTGAGGTGCGCCGTGGCGGCCGCCGCCAGCGACTGCGCGCGCTCCGCCGGCACGCTGATGTCCTTCTCCAGCAACCATCTGCAACACCGGGACCACCTTGTCACACGCCCTTAACACGCTACTCGGACTAACTACGATACTCATTGCGGGATGTGTAGCTCTGCCGCGAACATGCAGCACGTTACGTTGATGGATGGAATTGGATATTCGAAGCAACTCAAATAAGAAATAATTGTTTAAAGTTGCATGTTGTACCTTGTTAAGGTTACAGGCGTGGATGGTGAATAGTGCTTAGACAGTTTCTATCTTCTTCACTATCACATAGGAGAGTGTGATAGAACTCATACAACACATTATTACATAAAACAAAATTTAGAAAAATGAAAAATTTATATTGCAGTTCTCTATAGTAAAATAGTTTTATAAGTTATATTATTAACAATTATAGATTTTTTATTTCACACTTTAAATTATATGAATCCAAACTGTATACTACATACCACTGTTATTCACCCAAAAATAAAAAAAATACTTATACGTTAATTCGTCGTTGTCAAATGTATGTCATATTTTTGTAATTATTAAATCGACAAGCTACCAACACCCGACTAATTTGATTTTAACACTTTGCGAGCCATTATATCTATTGTTTGACTATTCAAGACGAGTATGCAACAAAAACTAAAATATTTACACACGTAGTATTTTCCCACGACACATGAATCTAACACCAGAAAAAACAATATTTAGGAATAATTAATTTAAAATTTACAAAGTCGTAAATTATTTTTTTAAATATTGTTGTTCTATAAACATCCAGGCAAGAAAACCGACATAGTACTTAATTTAACAAAATAAAACATACTTAAAACATTTATATGAATGTATAATATTTAAGTTTAGTAATACTCCAGGTTCCACTGTCGTACATGATAATATAACGGCTGAAGATTTTTAACACACAAAAGTGTTTTTTTTTTTGTGGAAACTGTAGTAAGAAACTATAAGTGTAATGTTATAGCTATGACGGACTACATAAACAGATGGTTGGTATCATTTAATTAAGATGCCTTGATAAAATATATTATGTAGTTTATGTGATGATGTGATGATAAGTATATGTTTACACACTTGTGGCGACATCGATATTTCTATACAAAATATATTAAACAGCTACGTGCCACCATGTTCTGTTATTTATAACTTTGAATGTTAGGACTTCATCGTTACTATTTAACACCGGATAGAGGTAGTCTTTTATATGGCTATGAAAACAATTGAAAACTCGTTCAATTGAAGAGCTGGTTCAGTGACCGATGACGCCACGCGTGTCGACCGGCAGCACAACAATGGGTAGTTGTCCGCACCAGCTTCTTTCCACGTGACGCTCAAGAGGCTGTCACTTTAGAAGCTCCACCGTCACGCTACGAAAGTCGTGATGGTCACGATATTGCTTCACACAAACAAACGCTCTTTGTCTGATCGAACAAAGAATACCGAAGTGGGTACCTTATTTTTATTACCCCTGCCATATTTAGTTTTAATGGATAAACATTCTTTCTTTATACAGTTCGAACTTTAATTACTTATTTTAATGAACGATACCTAGACTCAACACTAAAACTGCGATACAACTAATAGAAAGATTACAGTACCTACTTACAGTATAGTAACAAAAGTAACATTGTTATTAGCAATATCAATGAATTGAGTTTAGCTTCGCGCCTTTAATGAATTTTTGCCCACGGGAGCTGTCTATCTTTCGTGTTTTTTTTAGTATGGTAGTAAACAAGCATTCAGTCCACCTGATGGTAAGTGGCCACTGCTGCCCATGGATATCTGTAATCAACCCTAGGTAAGATCAGTCCCATTTGAGATCAGCTATAGATGCTTTGCTAGCCCTGAGGACTGAGTTGGAATGCCTCAAATAAGTAGGTACGTCTCCCTTAGTTCAGTACGTCCTAAAGAAGGCTGTGCTTCAAAGGTATCAACAATTTGGATTGCTATCATATAAAGTGCATTTTATACTTTATAAAAGGTAAAGAGTTAGCCACTAACTTGTTATGGTGGAATAAGATCCAGGTCTCTTCACATTTTTAGTAGAGACCTGTATCCAACAGTGTTAATAATAATTGGGAGCCTCATGTTTTTACAATAATAACATTTAAAATAGAGCAAGGAGAAAGTTCACTCACTTGAAAGGGTGTCCCTCGTTAGTCTTTTGCACGGCTTGGAGTACGTTCTTGTATATGCGGAAGGCGACGGCGGCGGTGAGCGCGAGCAGCGACGCGTACGCCAGCACCGACACCACGGAGCAGCAGGCCAGCGCCACCAGCAGCGCCAGCCCCGCGCCCAGCGCCGCGCCCGACCGCGCCGCCGACCGCCAGTAGATCAGCGACTCCACTGCAACGCGACGACGACACACCTTAGCCTCATATGCTCATATACGCCACAGTCTGCCCTCTCCGGTGCATGTGTTCCAGTCAAATAATCATATTTAAATAACAGACAAATATATGTTACAGAATCACAAACACTTTTATCGTATGGACAGACCAGTGAATTGCACTGATCGACTTGCACTGTGTTTTATTTATAACATTTTTCAAAGGCATTTAATATTAATTCTTATGCAATATTTAACTGGAACGAAAGTTTATTAAGCCTATAAAGGATGCTATACAACCAACTCGCATCACCCAAACTAACGAATCTCATAAAACAATCCAATGAAATTCGAAAAATAAATTCAAAGTTAGCTAGAATAAAATTGATCACATTAAAGTACATGGTTCATGCAGGACTTAAATGAAAATCAAACTCGAAATTAAAATTGTAGAACAAATGTATAAGCTTCTTGTGAATGAAGATAGCATAATGAAAACACACTTGTTGGACATGGCAGAAGTGAAATTAATAATACGATATCTACCTCCGAAATCATTATATGATAACGTTAAAACTAAGAATCGCCGAGGGTCTTAAAAGTCTCTTGGTTGATTGAAAAGAAGCACTGAATATTTTGTCATTGTTATTTTAATAATCAAGAATTTTGCTCGTTCCACTGTCACAGACAAACGCTTCTTTAAACGTATCTAATGTACAATATTACTTCTAGAAGTGAATAATGATACATGTACGATTGTTATTAAAAACGTAGTCCCTAAGGTTGTATAGAAATTACGACAGCTAGAAGAAAGGAGACCCGTGTCGAAGTTTGTTTGGGGTTGAGGACCTGCCCGAAAATGGCCCGACGCCTACGTGTGCCGCATTCCGAATATAAACACCTACTCGCTAAGAAGTTAGGTAGCTTCTGTAGTATGATTAATCAGCTGCATAGACACGAACACATAGGTACGTGAATATTCATGTAGATATGAGAATTTACAACAATCACAAATCACTTAACATTCATTTTAATTTCTTCATAAAATTTTCATTTACGACAATTTCTAGTCGATTTTAAATTCTTTGTATTTTCTCTACGCACTTTTTCACCGATGGCGCTTCCATCGTAAATATTTCTATTTCACAGTAGCAATATTTACTTTGCTGAATTGCATTTTGAAAAGCAAAGTAAAGCACAATGAAACGTTACAGTACTTCATTAAAAGATAAAATAAACTAAGGTGTACATTATTTCAACTTAACAAAATCGAAGATCTGATATATGCAGCGAACATAGCGCCCCATTACAATCTCACATAACAGTAGTCGTAGCTGACAACCTGTTTCTCTCATAAAAATGTTGTGGCAATTAAAAATTATATTAAGTGTTTAATGATGTATTTTATACAAATATAACAAAAATGCGACTTCTACGTCGTAAATGTGACACTTAAGAAAATATTGTCTATATTTTCTTACTTCTCGGAATTCCAAATGGAAATGACATCACGCTACTGGAAGATTTTTAACAATATCTATATAACAAGAGGTTCGATAAGATAAAACATGTAGTTGAGACTATTTTTGTCATAAAAACACTCAAATCCATTCAAAATGCTCAACATCTTGCCGTAACAATATGTTGCGTTGCCCACGTTAGCACTTGGCAGACTCGACCGGCTTCCGCTCCACGTCTACCGTCCGGTTACACACTTCACTACACCGAAACACGATCCCAAGATACGCGAGGGGAAGCTATGCACCGACTTGAGCTCTACGTTCGTAATTTTAGTAATGAAAATACCTGGTCCGCGAGGGGGAAGCTCCACGTACTGGCCGGCGTGGCGCGGCGACTGTCTCGGACGCGCCATGGCGACAGAGTGGGCGAGCGGAGAGAGGCTCCCGCGCACATGGCCGCTGCCACGCCGGTGCCTTTCTACACACGTCACCGCGCTGACAGTGCTGACACCATGCCGCGACCCCGGCCACGGATAACGGCCCCTCTACATAGAACCCGAACACGCGTAATTGACCCATCTTCGGTGTCACTAGCGACTCGAACTTCACATTACTATCGAACGTAGCTTTGAACAACAGATGTCGGTATAGATAGCGCTCCGATGCGATAAAAATCTAGACATTAAAGAAGTTTTAACCGTGTGTACAAGAAAAATACAAAATAATAACACAACAAAACACGATGTCTCGGACACTGAGCGATAAACCGAAGTTATCAGAGGGTAATGTTTATAATGAACATCTCTTGAAAGTCGTGCTGACGTTCTTGACTGGAATCGTACATGTTACTTATCATTACGAGCGCCATTACAGACGTTCATTTCGAGCAGTGTTCGGTCGAAATTCAAGTACTCTATACATATATATATGCATAGCAATTGGCGGATCACTACAAACATCCTATCTGATGTCTGGCCAAACCTTTCAACTGGAAATACTGAAATGAGTCAAAACTTAATCGAATCCCCAACTTCCCTGTCAGGTCAAAAACCTTCATTTGAATAACATTAAAAGACGTTTCAGGTAAGAAACATTCATATTTATTATATGAATTGGGATCCCCATAACACTGTCACCCTACTATGAAGCGGTCTGAATTACCAGTAAACATAATTTTACCATTGATTTTTTATATATAATATATTTTTGCTGTACAGCACCGATAAAATAATTTACATAAACTCTATGTAAATTATTTTTTGTCAAATAAAAACAATGCATTTACATTGTTATGGTAAATTAATATTTATTATGGTGATCCAGTTTTAATTTTTTACACAACATCATTGTATAATTTTAGGATAAAGAAAAGGGTAAGCCAGTTTCCATAAATTGTGTGAAAGACTCATTCGAACTGGTTTATCTGCATCGAAGATAAGCCCATACAATCAACGACAACATACTTATCATCTACAAAGATTAAACGAAACGCAATTTCAAAACAAGGATTGGAAAAGAATTTCTTTACTCAAGAAATTGAAAGGCGATACACAAGACTTATGATCATACGGCTACGTATGAAATGAAACGTAATTTTAAGTGCTTTATTATAGTGCGTGAGCCCTGTGTAATTAATTAGTTAAGTAACGACTATTAAAAGATCGAAAGCAGTCTCCAAAGAAGTCAGTCATAACCGCTAATAGGTACTAAATGTTAAAAAGTAGTTACCATTCTCCAAATACATTTTTCCTTAACCTAATTGGAGCACTATTGTTTTAGTATTGTAGGCATTAGGTTGTTGTAAAGTACACAATTTTGCATTTATGGAATTTCGCCACTTTTTAGTTTATCTAAAAGCCAGAAAATGATACCTTCATAATTGTCTTGTCCATATATGTACATAAAATTGGATACAGGCTTTCTATGATCTATTTCACTATAGATAGTAGTAAAATTACGAATATGTTTGAACGGATCACAATACATATACGTAGCTGAAAATGCACGCAGCACGCATATGAAAACGTTTTTATATTTCTTAGTATATTTAGACTGATCTTAATATGAAGATTTCAAATATTTCTTCGTTTTGAAGTGAGAAAGATAAAGTGTCTCACCCTCCTTTAACTTCTTAAACCCTCATCAACGAGATATCTGGTAACGGTAATTTACATTATCTATAAGTTTTTTTTTGGTTACACTCTATTTCGAATTAAATGTTTCGCTGTCTTCGAGAAATGCAACGTAATACCACAGCAATATTAATATTACCGTGGTAATACGATAATATTACTGCAATATTCAACTGTCCGGATTCGTTGGCCCTATCAAAGAAACAATGACAGAGACACCTATGTCGGCTCTGCTCATGTATCCTTGGATGAATTTGCATAAATTTATAAGTGGATTGCATGGCCATTATCTTTTTGCATTTTGTGGTGAAACCAGTGAATAAAATCGCAGCTTAATGTGTTAACTATTTACTCAATGTACTAGAAAAGTACACAAAAAAGAATCCTCGCGGCAGTCGTCTTTCACCAAACCAATGCCACCCATATATTTAACAAAGTAATAAGTGTCGTTGTAAAACATTAACATGAAATTAACGATTCACAGGAAAGGCCCGGACATATAACGCCATATTTATTTTAAAGAAATCAATAACGACTTTAGAAGTACACCTACAACGTTCCTAAAAACTATGACATTTAACTAACTTTCTATTCGACTTGCTTTTTATACTGTAATTCAAAACTACAATGTAAAAGTCAGCAGTAGGTTTTTGTTATTTATTTTCTTATTATTTTATAGATAAATTGGAATCCAACTTACCGTTATCAGAACAATTGTAAGTCTAATCATAAACCGGAAAAGTGAAATTATGATCCTCACCAGGTTACTAAAATTTGGTTGAAATTAAAAATAATTGAGAAATTACTGCCTTCATGAAGTTTGTTTTAAACGATAAAATATGGTAATTTGTAAATTGTGATAACATGTTTTACAAACAAAATATAAAGGGCCGTCCTACCCATGGACTGTATCACGTTATTATCTATTAGCTAATTAAATCGGCAATGTCATACTCGATTGCGGTAATCGTGTCTATGAAGAATTATGTAAATAGCTTAGGTACACCAACTAATAAAATCTTTCTTATTATATACAACTCTGAACTCGTGGCTCCGCTGGTTAGGTCATATTTGCCATGGTAAAGAGTATCATACGTATTCCAGGTCATAAACATGCATCTTCACAAAGTTTCACCTTTATAATATTCGTATGATTCGTATCTATATAATTATAGGCTGTATATAAGGGTGTTTTTATTTCTTCGTAGAGACGTTAAATATAGGGTTATAGTTGAAATTCATTGGTTTACAAATTATTTTGTAATCTTATTTATACCGCAACGTTGTATCAATGTGTTTGTGTAATTCTTTACAAAAGAAAATGTGCACACAATGTCAAAATGGCCAAATGCCAATGCAAACCTACTGTCATAATAATCAAATCTAAGTACACAGATGCTACTTTAAGAGCCAGACGGACCAAAGTTGGATTATGAATTTAGGACCGTTATGTTTGTAGGCCTCATAATTAAATTTACTGCCTTGTCGGGCAAGGCAGTTACATTATATTGCGAAACATATAGTAGTAGTTCTTATCAAATAACATAATACAATGAATATATTAATAGTATTTTTCCATTAATTACATAAGTAACAATTATATTTATTTTTCTATTAAATGACACTCAACATTGTGAAGCAATCATACGAGGAGCACTTTGCCAAATAAACAGTCAGGCGTATCTGGTCTCGGGCGCGCTGAGAGCGATTGCGTGGCGGCATTTTTGCGGCTCGGCAACACGCGCACGCGCCGCCGCGGTCACGGCTGCGACTGATCGAACATCGATCAGCCCCAAATACATTGTACCGATATCAATAAACCGTTTCGGACAGATAGTGCAAAGTTTAAAATATACCCTTCGCACGAGGACAAAGGACGTTAACGCAGACAGGTATTGGTCAAATATTTAACCCATTCAATTTTAAACGAATGCCAATATGGGTATTGCGTAAGGTGTGTATCCTAGAAAATAATTTTATCTATATTTAGAAATGAATACCTATTTCTCTTAGCCATGACACCACGCGCGAGTGGCGGAACCGCTTTCGCTTATTTTCTTTTGTAGTGTTACGGTAGCGGTTCTTATAAAAAAATAAGAATTTTGCGTGAAAGAGCATTGATAATATAAAATGTAATGTAATTAATAATATAAATGTATGTAATGTAAGCTTTTGGTGTTTGAAAAAACTTTAAGTCTAACCAATTTGAATTCAAAGTTCATCATTAAAACAGGACTGTGCAGATCAGCTAGTTAGATATGAAGTTGAATAATATAACCCAAAACACAAACAGCAGTAAAAGACTGAATAATTAAATGTTAGAGAGTAGCGGTGCACCTGCCGCTGGCTCATCAATCTGAATGTGTCCATCTGAATGCGTCTACTTAGCTCGCGTCTGCTCACCGCTCCGTCTGGGAATGGTGATGTACCTATTATTACGACCCCGTTAAGGTATTTCTAATTCCAAACAAAACAGGAGAACATAACAGCAAGGAGATACTTTGTTACCAATCCTCCTATGGACTGGGTTATTGAGCCCATTGTTTAACGACATTTAATCTCCTTAACGGAAAACCTGTTGTAAGTGAATTTTCTGTTGGGTGTACTTTAGAGATATCAGGTCTACCATCATCGTAGTCAATTACCTCATACGTGGGTCATTACTGACCTAGGACAACGTGACGAATTTAGCGCAAGGCCCGGATCACTCTCCGACATACATCGACATAAATATCCAAACAGGTTCCGGACATATTCGATAAAAAAACTACAAGATCGACGATGTATTTTAACCTGTCGTTTACATTGGTGTCCGGTAAGTAAAGTCAAGCAACCGCAGATGGCAAAAAATAGGGAGAAGCTCAATACACATAAAGTTTTTCTCGATATCTAAATATGTATCTCACTGCATTTTTGAGCCTCGATTGAATCTACACATAATAACAACTTGAAAACAAGTTTTTATTTTCATCTGGATTGTCACGATGCATAGATAATATACATTGTTGTAAGATTATTTCGACAGAATTTTTACAGGGAAAATGACTTAGGGTTGCTATGTCATACTACCGTTTAGCCTAGCAACTAAAGGGATTAACGTATATAGGACGTACGAGTGAAACGGGAGCGGTGACCAGTTTATATACATATCATACTTGTGATCAGTACATACCTTTAGAGAGAGTAAAAGCAATTGATGGCGAGTCTAATTCAGCATGATGCCAACAGTCAGATAACATGTTTCGTATTTCTCGTGAATGGTCGTGCGTAGAAATGCATCACTACCGGCCATGCAAGCGTATGCTACGGTCTGCTATGGATTTGCATAACGAGTGTAAACAACTGACTCACTATGTTAACGTCGGGAGATTTCCAAGTTCCGTGCCAAAAATTTATGAGGTTCATTTCACCTTTCCTGATACCATTTAAGGTACAAAAGTGCTTAACAACCATACACCCATCTACAACGCTTGTTAAGGAATGAAATAAATATGTTGTCGATTAGAAACCTCTGTTAAAAATATTGTAGGTATGTTAAATGAATTAATAATTAATTTGCTTCATTCATAACTTCCATGTAATAAAAAAAATATGATTAACATGTTATTATATAAAATATATGACATTGTTGAGGAAAATAGATTAATATTTAGTAACAAGCATCGTGTGGCAATTAAATAATCGTATATGGTAATTGCAACATGTGCAATGAGAGGAATAATAATCTGAACATTAAATGAAGGTAACTAAAAAATAAAGTATAGGATAAACAATTAATATGAAATCTAAACGATATATAGTATATAGTTGAATAAGAGCATTGGAAGCTATCCACAATTTAGACGATAGTGTCACCTGGGACGACGTTGTGACAAGTTACAACAACTACATTAACGTATCAGCAGGAACGTGACCTCGAGACGTGGAAGTCGGATTTCAAACAGTAGCAACTGAAATATAACTGAGAAAGGCGAGCGACGACACCGCGGTAAAAATATCGCCTGCGCGGAGCGGCCGGTGGCGCCCATTGCATTCTAATCGATATTCAACATAATACCCCAAACAAATAACAATTACAAAATGTCAATCCAATCTTAAACCACAATAAAATAAACCTTGTATTAAGTATCATAATGAGTATTAATGGAAACTATTGCTATTTTATTTGGAATAATATAAAAAGGTATTTTTAAAAACAAGATTTTTTCCGTACTGTATTGATTTCTACAAATTAAACTCGTTCAATAGATACCCATATTGGGTGAGTGGACAAAAATATGTATTCTGCCATTTTATTGCGGCGGCCATTCTGGAATTACAACAATACACAACAATTACATATAATTGCATTGTCATCAAAACTTATATGTATTCCAGATATCACCTCAATCGGATACTGAGAAGTGGGTTTCTTTGTTTTTTTTTTTTTTGTTTTTTTAAAAAAAACACGCCTTCTACACTCATAGCCCCACACTAGGATTTTCTCCTGTGTCGTGGGTGCCATGGACAC
>DWNE01004669.1:0-14856 GCA_018249875.1 Cecropterus toxeus
AATGGCAGCGCATCTCCGATTTTAGGGTGGAATTTCCCCCCCCCTAAATCGGCAGCCCGGGCGCACAGGCCCCGGCTTGCCCCCCCCCCCCCTCAGATCCGGGGCTGTTTTGGATACATTCTTCCAAATTTAAAGCAAAACAGTAGCGCCACACATGCTAGCAAAAGTAGTCGTGACGGCGGTGCCTTTTTAATCTAAGAGAAATTTCGACATCTTATATATAATATAGATGTAGCGATCGATCATGCAGTCCACCTGCCGTATGGACATCTGTAAGCAACCCCGGATAAGATCAGTCTCACCTGAGGCCACAGCGTTGCTACTGAGCACTAAGCTGGAACGCCTCGGACATACTTCTCCCCTACCACAGCAGCTACACTGCTGTTATAACAGACATACGTGTGGCGATGGTGGTGCTTCTGGAGTCACAGAGTTTCACTTTGTATTTTAAGGATATGGGATTTTAGAAATAAAACAAACATTTAAGAACTTCATTATAACGTTGTGGTACTTAACCAAAATATTCAATTTAGACTAGAAAACAATATACATACATACATTCATTGAGTCTGCTTTTTAGATAATATTTAGATAGATACTAAATGTTGATAATCTCACTAATATTTTAGAGGCGAAAGTATGTAAGTTTCTTACTACTACGCAAAAACTACTGCTCGGATTTCGCTGAAATTTAGTAAACAGATAGTTCATGAGCTGGATTAACACTAAAATTTAGTAAACAGATAGTTCATGAGCTGGATTAACACTAAAATTTTGTTTATGAGCTGGATTAAAACTAAAATTTAGCACACAGATAGTTTATGAGCTGGATTAACACATGTGACACTCATTACCGCTTAAACGACAGAGGAATAAGTTAGAATATACATACATATACAAATCGCACTTGGCCAGCGCGGTGGACTATGATCTAAAACTCTCTCATTCTGAGAGAAGACCCGTGCCCAGCAGTGGGACATTAATGGGTTGAAGACAGACATACAAATCGCATGAGAACCAAATAGACCGAACGACTCGACAATCTACCCCCACCCCCACCCCAACCTTGATCTGCCCCTCCCTATAGACTCCTGGCGACGCCCTTGGCCCTATTTAGTATTGTATAGTATACTAATAGGCCCGTGTCCACTTCGTTGGACATTAAAAGAATTGGTGTATCTGTTTGCATTCATTATTTCTAACTCTAAAGCCAGATAGAGATTGCTTCAAAATTGGCGAACTTTCATACAAATTTCTAACCCCGATTTAAACCCCTTAGGGGTTGAATTTCTAAAAATCCTTTCGTATCGCTCACTTACACCATGATAGAGTTCTAAGTACATTAGTTTCGGCTGTGCATTGATATATAAGTCAGTGAGTCGGAATTGCCTTTTATATATATATATATATAAAAGCTTATAACTATAAAAGTATAGTTTAGAAGCCAGACAATAAATTATAAAAGAAATTTCCATAATTTTCAATACATTTTTCTGTCTTTTTGTTTGCGTTTGAGAACCTATCAAACCAAGTGTAATATGTTTAAATTAGATAACTGAATTAAAATATTTACAATCAGTATCGTAATTTTACAAGATTAAAATGATAAATGAGCATGTCGTACGGCGACCCGCGTGGCGGCGCGGCCACCATACCGGTCTCACACGCAGCGGGTTCGATCCCCGGCCAGACAGACATCTGATACTTGATTTAGCTTTCCGTTTTGGGTCTGGGTGTTTGTGTATTGATCCTTGTGTGTGTGCATGGCACTCACGACGCAAAAGAAAGTCCTAGTGTAAGGCTACGAGTATAGTATAGGGTCATGCAGTCCACCTGATGACAATCTGCCACCCATGGACATAGGTAAGCAGCTTCATATAGAACTATCTGAAGCAGATCACGGATGAGTTGCCACACGTGTACAATAGCTCATACGCAAGTCAAACATCCGCCCTTCCACCGAAACACTGTTTGATGCCAGAAATAAGTTACAAGGCAATAATTTTTTGCCTGGATTCAAAGCTAGATCCTTAAACGACTTACCAATAAGCAGGCTCAATGAACGTATCAAAAAAACATCAACTTAGCAGACGTCGGTGGTTAAAAAAAAAATGTCAAAAAATCTGAAAGACCAAAAAAAGATTATTTCTTTGCAAGTGCCACTGCAATGGACATCAGTAATGAACCGCAGACAAGATCAGTCTCACCTGAGGGTACAGCGTTGCCACTGAGCAATAAGCTGGAACGCCTCGGACATACGTCTCCCTTATCACACGCTTCACACCAGAACACAGCAGCGCTTACGACAGAAATAGTAAAACGGAGGTTCACTTATTTTTCTATCTATATAATATAAATTAGTAAACAAAAAGAAACAAATCGGTGAAAAAAGTTTTAAATATTACTATAAATGAAAAAGTTACAGTACTTTCAAATAGTGTTCGCAATCATTGTCTTCTCTCTCAGACATTTATTGACGGATCTTAGAGCTTTTTGACCTAAATTTTATTAACTTCGTCGTTATTTATGTAATTTAACCACAGACGACCGCTATTAAGTCAATGTTACAATGCGAAACTCAAATACGCATCAATATTAACAAAAAGATAAATTTTCTTAAAACTAAGAGCCGACTAGACGCCCCGTACGAGCGAATGGCTACAAAAAACGACATTTCATGCCGATGGTAGTCTTGTGACTGAATATTTACCGTAAAATGCCATACACACTAACGCCATCTAGTATCGATTGCAAGAAACAAACAAATCGGACACAACGCCATCTCGCGGACGTCAGTGACTTTACATTGCATTTTAGAGAAATAAAGTTCATATTTCGTTCTGGGTGTTTTTGTACTAATGTTAACACGAAACACCCACAACTAGTAAGTGAATGAAATGTAATATATTTAACACTTTTTTATGTTTTGACGAATTTGACGATAATGTTCAGTCACAGCACTTGAATATACATAATGTTCAGCTTATATAACAATAAAATCTAAAAACTTATAACATTAAACAAGGAACAGTAACTAACTAACGGCCGATAGAACTTGTTACAGTCTATTCGTTCCGAAATCAAGAAAAGTCTAGACAAAAAAAAACAACAAATCGAAAAAATACACTTTTCGGTTTGACGAAGACATTTTTTTACAAATTCAATATTATAAGTTGTCATTTACAAGATAATATGAAAAATTAAACAAAAACAGAGTAACCATTTTCAAATTTCAGTATTTTTTTCGAATTCTACGAGAAATGTCGAAAAAAAAATGTTACAATTTTTAAATTTTCAACTAATTAAAGTCTACGGAAATATATGCAGCGAATAGATAACTTTGGGTTGTCGGTTGGAAAACAGATTTTAAGCTTAAGAAATACAAAATACTAGTCAACCAAGCTAACTAGACGAACGGGATGAATGCGGTCTCCCTCCCCGCTCCCGTCTCATGCCCCGCTCTCGTCCTAGTACCGTTCGCACCTAAGCTCCCTAATCTATTATGATTTACTATTAATTAAATAAATAAGCAAAATTAATTTGTTGTACTCATTACTTTCTGTTACAATGATAACCTAAATATGTAAAAAAAACGTTGTTAACGTTAAACGTCAAGTATAAATTATTAAGACAGAAATTTATTAAAATTTACATTTCATTGAAATCAACAGTTCACAAAAAATCATTATTGCTACTAAATTTTGCCATCAGTATTTGCATTCTTGCGAGTGACGTCACGTTTGACATTCGTCTAGTTAGCTTGGTCGACTAGTATGACTAGTGTTGCTGCGTTTGACGACGTTGTGTATATTGACGACCCGCGTGGTGATGCGGTCGCGGTGCGATCGATCCCCGGCCAGACAGAAATGTGAATAGTTTAGATTTCTGTTTCTAAGTTCTGGGTCTAGGTGTTTGTGTGTTCGTCTTTGTGTGTCCATGGCACCCACGACACAGGAGAAAATCCTACAGTGGGGCTATGTGTGTAGAGAGCGTAAAGCGTTTGTGTTTGGTTTAGTAGTACTAAGTAAATACTTATACGAGGCACGCCAATGTCCGCCGCCGTTGCAAGGTCCGCTACGTCCGCAAGTTTTATGTAAACAAGTACTAAGGCAGAAATACATATGGCAGTTGTGCCATTGCTATCAAACCAGGAAATGTTCTACCATGAAAATGAAGTAATGAATGAATGAGCAGTGATAGCCTAATGGTTGACACTCGGCCTCACAATCAAGGATCCGAGGTCCGAATCCCAGGCACGCACCACTGATTTTTCTAAAATGATGTGCGTATTAGAATTTAATTATCACTGCTTTATGGTGAAGGAAAACATCGCAAGGAAACCTGCAAATCTGACAGTTCTCTTAAGAGTTCTCAAACGTGTGTGAAGTCTACCAATTCGCACTTGGCCAGCGCGGTGGACTATGGCCTAAAACTCTCTTTTCTGAGAGAAGACCCGTGCCCAGCAGTGGGACAATAATAGGTTGACGATGAAGTAGCAATCGAGCATGCATCCCACCTGATGGTAAGTGGTTATCGTCCATGGACTTTTGTAAGAAACCTCATACAGAACTGCGGTTCCATCTGAAGTCGGTCACAGACACGTTGCTACTCCCGAGGACTAAAATGGTCGCCTCATTTATAAGTGAGCCGGCAACCAAATCCTTCCAGCGAAACACAAGAACTGCTTTTCCAGAAATAAGTGTGGTGATGGTACCTCCCAGGTCCAACAACATTGGTTCTACTACCTGTAATTTATTTCATTATAATGAATACTTATGAAATATTAAAAAAATAATACTAATAACTAAACCTTTTTGAAGATCTAAGCGATTTTTTGAAGATGACAAACCTGTGTGGTGTAACCTTAAAAAAACCTTCTCTATTTCTCACAGATAGCAGATTAAAAAACGCAATAACTTTTGCGCTGGAAGTTCTGTCCCTCCGTCCGTTCACGTTTACCATCCTACGAGCCATCTCCGTCGACGGAAATCTGCCGATATCATTTATCTCTCTCTGTGTTACTTACGTTATTGTTCTGGTCCAAATTTTTAAATTTAATAATTAAACAGATTCTCATATTCAGTGCAAAAATGGACTATCCAATACAAAAATATTTTTTAAATGCGAACCAGTAGTTCCTGAGATTAGCGCGTACAACCAAACAAATAAACTTTATAATAAATAAATATTATTATTATTGCACATTATTTACACACAAGAAATACTATTTTACTAAATTAAACTAAATAAGGTATAAAAATACATATCTCTTATTCTAATAACTTATAACTATATAATTAAACATTAAATATAATAAGAATAAGTAAGTAAGTAATTAATGTAAGTGTACAGGTATGAATATATGTTTTTTGTTTTTGTGTGGAAATAAAGCATTTTTCTTATTTCTATTTCTTTTTCTTGAAAAACACCTATCGGGACCTAACTACTAACCTAACCCTTTAATATGACCATCGGCATGATCGAGCCCGCTCGACTGATACGAGCGGAGACTCTTCCAGTCGGTCCAAGACTTCTGCCCTTTGCGCGTTTGAGTCGAATTCCACTCTCAGCTTGTGGTTCGACACCCTTTGGACGCTCGCAGCAGCGTAATTGGAATTCTTGAATGATATACTCTTACGCCAAGCTTCCACCGCACCCTACCCGGTTTTCACCGGGACACCGGGATATATATCTGTGTGAGTGTATATACTTCTAAGTTCTTTTATACTTATCCGACTTCTTCAGAAAGAGGATGTTTTTCTAGCTATTAGAGTATGTTTTTTTACATTATGGTTCTGATGTCAAAGAGATGTGCAAATGTTTTAATTGTAACTCCAGCAGATTTTCAGAGGACCATAGTATAATTTTTACTTTTTCCAGGATCTCGAGTAATCCCGTTCATAAATTCAGTATATTAATGTAATTTTTCAGCTATTGTGTTCTGCAGTTTGTGTTTAAGTATTATTATAACTTTAATCAGTGGTACTTTTTATATTTATCGAATAAATTAATATCTATTATAACGAATTTTGTATCAGAAATAATAACCGTATTGAAATATATATTATGTACTTAACGTTGATATTCTCGTAGAGTTTTAGTATTTATTTAACTGGGAAAAGCACCGTAATACTATGGTGAATGAAAACATCGTGAAGAAAGAGGCACGCTTTATTTTATTTTTTGTGTAGGTATATTATTTGTGCAAAGGAGTACTCAACAGTGGAATAAATTATGCATAAATTCACATTGATCAATAATTTTCCATAAGTAAATTCATCACATAACATTATGTAATAAATACTAAGTTACAGTTTCCATTCAATCTATAACATGCAAAAACTGCAGGGCAACTATAACAAAAGTTGTAACAAAGGAAATATAGCTCAAAGGGAACGAGATGTCCATGGGGATGGTGCGCCAGACGACGTATCTGAAGGGACAAAGCTCAATGAATTTGATTGCATCACGCAGCGCGTTGCGGACTTGCACATCTGCAAAAATGTAAGCATGTAAGTAACTCTTAACCATTCTTGCAACGAAGTCATCTTAAACCACCAAACGAATATATATAATGTAGTTATTAAATATAACATGAAGTAGCTAAAATGAAACACATAGAAGACCATACTAACCTTTATCTACATACAGTCTGCGGGTAAAGATTAATTTTATTTCCTCCACTTCACTATTTATGTATTCAGCAAAAAGGGCAGGTATACACGGTAGAATACAATAGTGTACAGATTCTAATATTGACCCCAAGCTTACCTGTACAATTTATAAACTATTTTACTTTGCAGTTTTAAAAGTAAACATAAATGTTTGCTATAGTATGACATAATAATAATATTTGAAATCTATCATATTAGAGTTTTCGTACAAAATTTTGCTTAATTTCCAAACCATTCCGAAAATTTAAGCAAGTACTTACTTAAATTTTCGGTGCATAAGACCTACTACTACTACAAAATATATTAATTACTTACACTATAACTTTTTTTGAATTGAATCAATAAGTCCATTAAATATGGTAGTGTCTTCAAAATGCTTAAGACAATCTAAAACAAGATGAATTACTCGATTAAATAGTATTAATGAAAGAAAAATAGATATATGTAGATCTATTTATGATTTACCAGCAGATTTGTAGAAAATCGAATGCTTCTCATATGATTCCGTAAGGTATTGTAAATTGTAAGAAAATGTTTAATTTTCTTTATTTTAAGCCTCGATGGTAAATACTCGAAATTTGTAAGCAAAATAGCTTTTCGAAGAGACATTATACGCCACCCCAACATTTCAAACATTATTATTCTTGGAAAGTAACTAAAATGTACTATGTGCTTGATGAACATGACACATAATGTCCCGATGAAATCTGGGTAATAGGTTGAAAAGAAAGACACTAAATACATAATATCTGTTACGACACACATTAAGAAGATCGTGAAAGTGAATGGAACTTCTATAATTCTCAACATTAATCCAGTAGAATAATCAATGTTTTTTAATTTTTCTACAAACTCAAACAGGTGTTCGCTTCCGCTTATCAACGAGGTAACACTAATCAAAACGTAATCGAACAAGCTGTATATACCAATTGCGGTTGACATAGAAAAATCAAGCTGTAACATGTATAAACTTCCATAAAGGGTCGACAGAAACCCCATACATATGCAGTAGAGTCTTGTTATAATTAGAACAATATTGTTAGAACAAAATCGAGAATACAGTCCTGAGGAGACACGGAACGTCATAATGATGTAAATGAAAATGTCTTCTTTCTTAGGAAACATTTTGAATAATTTAACAATAGACAAATACAATATATATTTGGTTGCGTGTATAACAACAAAATACACGACAACCTACTTTACCCACAGCAAGTAAACTACATACAATAAAATTACTGACTTTTGATAAATGAAGGCATTAAAATAGATTACAATCTTATGTGGCAACGTTCTTATCGCGAGATATTATAATTCATGGTATTAAATATTTCTATCGTACATGAGCGAGTGATCTGAAGTAAATATGATACATTTTTTAATTTAAAGAAATTTGGTTGCTGCGGTCTTAAAATATACTTTTTATTAAGCACAAGTAATTCATTTCTAGTGCAGTATATTTTTTAAATATATAAAGATAATATTGATCGTGACAGGGCTCAAAGTTGCTTATATGTTATTAAAACTAGTAAAACAGTACAAAAAAACCGACTATTTAAAACGAATTTTTTGCTCATAATCTTAATATATAAATTGAGTGAGTCTCCTAAACTACTGAACCGATTTCAATCAATTTTAACGCCGTGTGCAGTTTAATTAATATTTAAAGATAGGATACTTTTACTTTGGGAAGGTCGGATGCTGTAAGCGTAAGCTGTAAGATATACATATTATGAAAACTTTGACCTTTAACTCCTCAACCTGATGATGTAGGGGTTCTATATGCCTAAACCATAGAAGCTAGACATTTGTTGCTTAAGAATATGTAACGAGATTACTCAGGCATTTATATATATGATGGATTAGTTTAGGTTGGAACATAAAAGAAAATATACCTAAATCTAAGAGAGCAGGGCGTGGTGGCGCCCTGCGAGCGGTTGCGCCTAGTTCATTTAAATTCAGACCTAATCTTTATTTACCTTAATACAATATATAAAAGTGTTATAGCCTAGTCTTAGGTTTTTGTAAAAAAATACATATTGAAGGTTAAATCATAGTTTGTATTTACGTTTTCGTGTATATTTATATTTACACGGCTTAATTAGTGATATTATATTAGTACATATATAAGCATACGTACATCACAAAAAAGGTTGAAAAAGTTATAACAAATAAAACCGACGTCCATGCCGAAAAAAACATATAATGGTTTAGTACATGATTAGTACGTACATAGTTCTGAAGTCGGCGTTCATATACTCGTAGAACATAGTTTCATCGTAATGATTTAGCGAAGTGTTGATATATTTATATATTCAGCACATAGTGTCGGTATAAATGTTAGTAAACAATAGTATATCCTCTTCTGCAATACAAGAATAGAATTAAGGTCTGGGGAGCACCCCTGTACACCGTAGGAGCAGTACGCCTTAGGATATAATGCTGTAAAAGTAACTGAAATAAACTATTCAAGCTGTTTTAACATCAGTCAAACGCCATTTTTTTACAGCATAGCCCGCTGAACTGAGTCTACCCGACAATTTTTCAATTAATAAACAATGTATGTACATAGCTTAGATTATAATCTATTTTTATTGATTCATTTCACACATACGTCAAGAATTCCATTTTATATATTCATTTGCTAGCAATGATAAAAGTGGACGGACGTGTTCCTGTACACTAAATAAATATTGATAGATAAATAATTCAAAATGTTACTTAAAAATAATGACATCTTCATTTACATCATAATGATATTTCGCGTCCTCTTAGGGGTGTATTCTCGATTTTGTTCTAATAATATTGTTCTGTTTATAACATGGGTATACTGTTTATTTACGGGGCTTGGGCCGATCTACTTTGTGATTAAAAATATTTCACAATATCCTATCTCTTTATCGTTTATGCTTACTGTATTTATGTTATTCGAATACATTACTATTTTGGTGATATCACTGTTAAGCGGAAGTGAAAATTTTTTTGAGTTTGTAGAAAAATTAAAATACATCGATCGTTCTACTGCATTAATATTGAGGAATATAGAAGTTCCATTCACTTTTGCATTTTTCATCATATGTATATTTGACGACGTTGCGTATTTCGCGTTTTCTTTTTTAACTCATCACTTTATGTTAACAAGCTTTATCCATAAAATATGTTATATGCTCACGAGCAATGTCGTACAATTTAGTTATTTTCCTAGAATAATGATGTTCGAAATGTTGTGGTGGCGTGTAAAATCTCTCCGGAAATCAATTATTGCTACAAATTTCGATCATATTCCATCAAAGCTTAAAGTTAAGAAAATTAAAGACTCTCTCCTAATCTACAATGCCTTACGGGATCATATGAAGAGTATTGGATGTTCTACAAATCTGCTCGTAAATGCGAAACACAAATTATATTGCATATGACATATTCGTACTAACTTTTTTCATAGATGCAATTTTATCGATTTTTTTTCAGATAACATTAAGCATTATTAAAACATTACCCCATCTGCTGCATGTAATGGTCGAATTTAAAAATAGCAACAGCGTAAGTTATGTTTTCAACATTTTACATGAATTTGTATGTCTAAAATTTGTTGTTATTTAGATACCCCTGGGTATTTTAAGAAATATATACATAGATATTTTGGAACGATTTATCAAAATTCGACAAATCCAATTTGATTTGTCGATACGCGTTAAAGCTGAAATTGAAAAAAGCATAAATTAAAAAGAGTCTCTATGTTCTACAGGTAAGCTTGGATTCAATATTAGGAACTTTACTTGATTTCATTTTACCATGTGTACCTGCTCTACTTGCTGAGTTCATAAATAGTGAAGTGGAAGAAATGAAAACAGTTTTAATCCGCCAACTTTGTGTGGATAAAGGTTGGTACGATTTTTGATATAAACCTGATCTGTAGCCACGTAATGTTTGAATAATAGCCGAATATTCGGACTTCAGGCTCAGGCTATAGTTCCGGAGCTACATTTATATTTTTACTTGAGCAAATAGTAAGAAAAATGAATATTATATTAATTGTGTTTCAACTGTAGTTTTTTTTGTTTTGCTTTGAAATAAAGATTATTATTATTTATATAAGTTTCACTTAAAAGTATATTTCAGAAAGAGACGTAGTAGGAGTGACTTACTTGGGTATATTCTACATTATATTTATTTTTGCTAATCGAAATATTACTTTTTATTATGCGTTGTTCATTTCTAAATTGTACTATTTCAGTAATTTCAAATTGTCTTCTAATCCACTTCAGGTCAGTTACATCATGTTTTCCAAGGATAGTGTTTTTAAAATAAAGATTTCTTTACAGATGTACAAGTTCGCAATAAGCTGCGGGATGCAATCAAATTCATTGAGCTTTGTCCCTTCAGATACGTCGTCTGGCGCACCATCCCCATGGACATTTCTTTCCCTTTCAGTTATATTACCTTTGTTACTTCATTTACTATCGTTTCTCTCCAGTTTTTGCATATTTTATTAAATATAGAATACGTATGTATGTCAGATTTTAGTTTCTACATAATATAAAGACTAAGTAAGCGCAAAAACCTTCATAAGCAACAACATTAATATTACCTATATTAATGATACATTACGTACGCTTTATCATTTTGTCTATCGTGTTTGGGTTAGGACCATGCTACTTCATGATTAATATTTAATAGCAATTTCTTGTGTTATAAAATATGATAAGTTTCATGAGTAGTTTAAAGCGAAGCTCAATACGCCTTCCACCAAAAGGTAGGACTGCGTCACGGTAGAAATAGGGTGTGTGGTGTCATGTGTAGGGTTGGTAGACCCGACCACACTATAAGGTTTCTACCACTTAGTTTAGGTTTGGTGATGTTAACTAAGTTGGTATCTTTTTGAAGTGTACTTCTTTGGGATAAAATAGTCAACATTATTATTTATTACTTACTATTATTAATAATAATAAATATGTCTATTAACCTTAGTAAGTAGTGAACTTACTAAGGTTCTAGACATATTTATTTTGTTAAAAACCATTTATGTGCTAGGCTTTGCTGTATCTTTCTAACGAGGTTTCCTTCAAAGCGATTTAAATCAGGCATTTAAAACTGCCACATTGGAATTAGAGCTGAAAATATACTTAATGTCTAACGTCCCATGTTATGTTGTAAAATGTTTACAAAAACCTAATACACTGTGTAGTTGCGTTCGTTCCATGTGTGGCATTTTCATCGCCTCACACAACAAGCAGGTACTATTGAATTAGACCCGCGATAGTCTGACCCTTGACTGACAAGGCACATATATAAAAATATACCATACACTTCAGCTCTGTCGCCGGTTATTCATGATTAAAACACAAAAAAATTATGGAAATCAAATGGAAAATTTCAAAACATGTAATATATTGTTGTAGGCTATATTTAGACAGCCTCAAACAATGTATTTTGAGGTCCCTTCAGATGCGTCATTACCCTTTGACTTTTTTGACCTTCATGACCACCTTTATCATGGTTATCTTATTATTTTATATTTTTATGTAATTCTCTATTCAACTACTGCTTCACAAGGTTATAACACTACACGTTAGAGTTAAAGGCGACGCAAAAACACCCTATAACTACACTAATATTATTGCTATATTAAGCATCGTAGTAATTAAAAGAGGTAAGGATGTCCCATGATTGATATGTGTAATTGTGTACCAGTTACTTCTTTAACATCTTGGTCGGTGCTTTAAAATCGATGTAAATGCACGTGATAAATGCTTATAGGGTTTCTTAAGAAAAGCACTATCGTTACAGATCTTTCCTGCGAATGCACATATTATATAATATTTTGATATTTTCCAAGAAGTACACGCTACTTTTAAGTTACTTAAAGATTTATCATGTATATAGTTATTTTAAGTGACAATGTAATTTTAATGCTACGGACGTGTTTGGAGTCATTTATAAGACATTTAGTTTTACTTAGTATCATGTACTCTTTTGTGTTAAGTGATAATGTATTATTAACTATTATGTACACCTGTATATTTAAGTTTATAAAAAAAAGCTTAAAAATTTCGTTCACCTTTAACATTATATTTTACGAAAAACACTAAAAGTAGTTTTTGCTATTCCTTTCGTTTATGATGATTATAAAATATTACAAAGTTTCTTTTTGTAATGGATTTGAAACAAATCAATGACATGCCATATATGACTTACGTCGTTAATTATACTTTTAACTAGTAATATCGTCAAAACATTTAAACAAAAACCCCGACTGCTTAAAACGATTTTTTGTTCATAATGATATATACTTAATTTAACTTTTATATGAGCTTTTGTCAAAAGAGTCAAGTAAAAGTATTATATTACATATACTTTAAATTAGTCTCTTTAGTAGCTTTCATTTGATACCCATATTGTCGTAATAGTAAAAAAATTCGTCCCCCCCCCGCTCTTCTTCCTCCCTTCCTTCCCTTCCCTGAGACGATTCTAATGTGTCCATGTCGTCACAATCCGTCAAGCCGTTTGGGCTGTAGCGCATGCCAAAGAAATGGGCATACATACGTACAAAGAAACATACATACATACGCTCGAATTTCGTTTTATGCAGTCCGGATTTGTTGTTATATTTTAAACGATGTTACTAGTTTAATATGACTGAAGTAGCAAACAAGCATTCAGTTTACCTGATGGCAAGTAACAATTATCGCTCGAGCACATCTGTAAGCAACTTCATAATTATAGAACAGGGGTTCTACATGAATTCGATCACATGTGCCTTGATACTCCCGAGGACTGAGGTAGTCGCCTCATATATTAATGATCCGGCAACCACACTCTTCCACCGAAACGCAAGAACTTCAAGATAGGAATAGGTGTGGCCGTCGTACCACCCTGGTCGAAATACACTGGTTCTACCACCTGGTAAGACTTCTTTTATATTATGAAAAAGTAATCTTACGCAGCACAGCTTGAAGGAAATTTCACGTTGCCATACTAAATTTGGCAAAGGACTATCGTTTTTTTCAATTGCTTAATTCGTCCGCTAAAATCAATCTCTATTGAAAATGAATCTATTTAAATTACATTTTCTACAATTTCTGACTAACAGAGAAATACGTTGTAGAATTAAAGTACATAGATGATGATTGTTAATCGGTCCGTTAGTGGACTCTTAGATCATTCTGAAGTGGGTCTGGAGCATTTATAACAATCTAAAGGTTTTTTTAGTTCGTCGGAACACTAAAAGTTTTTATTAGCATCAACTTTACATAGAGCACTTCAGTTTAAAATCCGATATGCATATCTCGTATTGTTTATCCGCGAAACGAGTGTCCAAAAGTCCATATTTGTTGTATGAAACACCGCACAGGTTTATGTATAGGCCAAATTCAGATACTATAACTTTAAGCTAAGGGACATATGGTTGAAAATTCGATGTATCGACAGCGAAATGGTTTTGAACTTGGCTGATACACTGTACATTGGTAACAACATTCGGAGTACGTTAATGGATTTGAAGCACAACATTGTTTTCGAGTATATTGAAGCAAATGGAGAACGAACATCGGTAGGTTTTTACAGCATGCAATATATGGTATAGATATGAGTAAACTGCGGCGGGGGTACCAGATAAACGGTCACAATGCAGATCAGTAAAGAGAATGGTTTATTAATTCAGTTATCTCACTAATTATCACTTGTAAAACCGCATATCAGACAGACTATAAGCATTTAGATCACACATTACCGCAGAATTATTTCAAATGACCTTATTATGAAAATGACATTTCATAAAAATTACAGATTCTAAATTCAAAAGTAATATTTTGTTTATTTTTAATTGTAACACTATTAATGGCCAGGCTTAGTATATGCAAATAGGTGTGTTATAAAACTTTTTAACAAAAAATAGAAACCGACTTCAGTGTCACCAAAAAGCCAAAAAATAATTTAAATATATGTTGATTTCTTACATACACAGTACATAGTACATAGTCCCGAAGTCGGCGCTCAACCGATTTTGTTAGATTACAACGACGAATCTATGTTCTACAAGTATATGAGCGCATCATCCAGATTGAGGAGTTGAAGGCCAATTTTTTCATCGTAGTCTCTGCCTATCGATCTCATTATATATCCGTAAGCACCAAATAGCTAACTCTTATTACTTAGGTTTGCAGTACCCTGCATCTATGGTTGA
>DWNE01004670.1:0-14856 GCA_018249875.1 Cecropterus toxeus
CAACCACACCCTTCCACCGAAACGCAAGAACTGCTTCACGCTAGAAATAGGTGTAGCGTTGGTACGTACCCGGTCGAACTACATTGGTTCTACCCCTGGCAGAATATACAATTAATGAGAAAATAAAAGTATTAATTAGGAAACTTCTAGTAGCTTTAATATTACGGAAGACTATAACAAACGTGTAAGTTCATGAAGTAATCGATTTCGTATTAATATCTATACACTGTTGCGAACTTAATGTGTTTTAGTTTATCCTAATAAGTTCCTAACGAGTTACAACTTACTACATACAAGATAGGTTTTATAAGTATCTACTTATACATATATAGAGTATAACTATGAAATAATAGTTACAGCTATGAACTATGAAGTAAATCAACTTTACATTTAGGTTCTACGTTTATTTATTTGGTCTAAACTAATATTAATTTAAATTCCTGAGGAACTTTTAGTAATTATTTTGGCTAATAAAACAGTTTTGATAACTGAATTGAATTGTTTGTAGAATATCTGTTGGTTGAATAAATCAATTTTGACATTCAAAAGCGGAGCCGGCGCATAAATGTAAATTAAACTTTTGGTTTATCGCGAACTCCGAAGTGGTGTTATTGAAAAGCCTTGTATTTACAACAAATTGAACATATAATACATTCAAGTAGTTACACTTTTTTATGATTACAAGCTTTTGACTTACCTTGTTAGTTCATATGTTTGACGGTCAAAACTCGCAACTTGAGTTTAGGGGAGTTAGATACAACTTATTAAGCTGATATTTTACATACACATTACTTTTGTACCAGAATGCGTAATTAACGTACAATCTAAAATGGCGAATCAATAATTATTTAAGCAGTCCCATGTTACAGGTATCAGATGAAAGTGTATGTAAAGAATATGAAATCTTACTATTGGTACATATTTATAAAAAAGTATGTTTTAAAACGTTTTTCTAATAAAACGATAATTATTAATTTTAAAGAAGTAACAAATGATTCTGCAAACCATAAACCTTGTCTTGTATATAGTGTTTTCCTTGCTATGCTCTTCAAACCAAAACATACGCTTAAAACTGCTGTTACGGGCAATAGTGCCTTTGAATCATAAAGGGTTACCTTATAAATATGTCATGGTAATATAAAAATCACTTACGTCGCTTTTAATATGGTTAAACTGATGTCTTGAAACAACTCCACTTACCTGAAAATAAAAATATAATATTTAATTAAACTTACCAATGTTATACTATTATAAACACAAACTGTTATCCTTAATTAACATACTACTATCAAGTGCAACTGAAAGTAATAACAAAAGAAATAACGAAACGTCATTATACAAATGAACTGGTAACGGAAGTAGGTACTACAACAAAAAAGCAGTTCACAATCATTGTTACTTTGCGTTTTCGAAGCCTACAGTTAGGCCTTACGTAATTGAAATAATATGTAGCACTAACTTTGCCCGCGGCTAGTGAAAAAACGGGGAAAAGCGAGTAAAAACTTACAAAGTTTCATACAAATTTAAATTTTAATCCCTTATTTTATCCCCTTGGGGGTAGAATTGATCAAAATCCTTTCTTAGCGAGTGCCTACGTCATAACATCTACCTGTATGCCAAATTTCAGCCCGATCCGTTCAGTGGTTTGGGCTGTGCGTTGATAGATCACTATGTCAGTCAGTCCTTTGAGTTATATATATTTAGATAGCATATCAACAACATTTGAAAATAGCTAAATACTTCGAGTTTCAGCTTTCCCTATTTGTTCTGTAACAATAACAGCTTATTTCTATTTAATACATATTTGTCCCAGCACCATATTAAAATATGGTACGATAATCGAAAACCTTGAAGAGAAATTCCATTTAGTAACACAAAATTGTAATTGTAAACCTATTGGGTGAGTTCTGCCGATGTATTCGGTTTGGCCGCTGCGTATCGATCCGCGGTGACGCAACTCGGGAGCGGCGGGCCCTTGCACAAAAACTTACGGACCGTTTAAATTGTCATTCGGAGTAGGTATGTACTTACAATATAATCATATTAAATCCATTAACGACTTTTTTAAAGACCCGCGTCGCGCAGTGCTCGTGATACCGATCTTGGGTAGTATTATATAAAAACCTCGTAGAATTGATAAATTGTTAAACGTTATATAGTAATTTATTTAGTAATTTAAAATTACCCTTTAAACGATTCTCCTGGTGAAACGAATCAGAAATTAAAACACTTAGAAAATCGTAATAGTATTTGATGTCACGCGTTTTAAAGTTATTCATTTACATTTATGTGAATCACATTAGCAGTCAACGTAGGTGCTTTAGACACACATACAATAACTGTTACTGTATACAGCCCTAGAACAAATTCAAAATCATCCTTTAAATGTTTTACTGAAGGAGCGAATCACGAATTGAAATACTTACCAAACCGGAATAGTACGTCGGTGTCGCGCGAGTTATGAAAACTAAGGGCGTTTTGAGGGCCATTTCCCGTCACGCGGATTTATATCGGCTCTACGAAATTAATCCGCATGCTGTCAGCTGAAAGCATCTATGAAACGATCAGATGAAAGTGACACGCATACGGACCAAAACCGCCCGGGCATGAACCCGCGTGACAAGAAAATGGCCTAAGTGATGAAAATTATCCTTCATTATATAATTATAATTATGTCATATTTTACGCGTCATAAACATTGAATACACTCCTATTATGTATGCAAGATTCTAATATTGTGATATTTGGGATCGTTAATATAATGTCAATGTCTTAACCTTTAGCATTCTCTGACATCATTTACCTAATTTGTGCATATTTTATAGTCACCTTTTGTCGTATGAATGATTTCCATAAGCCATTTTGTTTGTGAAGGCAGAAATAAATCGTAAAACCCAGTATTTTATCAAACGACATCCTCAAAACGTAACTGCGGTGGATTTCCTGTCCTTGATTTATTTGCCACACAATATTTTGTATCAGTTGATATCATATATTTTTTACGATGCTCGTGTAGAAACGATAGAACCATGTCACATTGATGACGGTCTTATAGAAGCAGTATTCGCGCTTTTGTGTTCAGAATGAAAGTGTGATGGTGACTTGTAAATATAACATATTCGTAAGTATTACTTACGAATATGAACGAATATAATTTTGTAAAGTTTTCTGGATCTTTTTTTATTATTCATAAGTAACAAACGAGCATGTAAGTAGCGTCTGCCGCCTATAAACATCCATTTTCAACGTCAAGCTGGATTGGAGTCAGGCGTAGTATCTGCCATATCAATGATACGGAGCCCTCGGGCCACGGGACCCCCAACGTGCGTAAGTGCAAAAAAATAATAAAAACTTCGCAAATTTTGACAGATATGATAAACATTTTTTTCTTTTATTTCTTAATTCTTTCCCCTTCCTAAGGGCCTACACATAAAATTCTATACGGGGCCCCGCCAAGGCATGCTACGCCACTGATTGGAGTCCTACCTACAGTCGGCTACAGATACGTTGCTATCTTAAAGTCTACATGAGCCGGCAACCTCACTCTTCCACGGAAACGCAAGAACGGCTTCACGCTTCAAAATAGGTGTGGCAGTGGTACCCCTCAGGTCAAACTACACTGGTTCTATCACCTAGTAATATCTCATCCCTACTGCACCATTCAAAACATACTACAGCAGCACTTATCATTACACACCAGATGTGGCGATGGTGTCGAAACACAAGTTGTGCAATTTTAAAATCTGCAAAGAATAGCAGCTATTACTTTTTCTAGTGCTTTTCTTTTAGTGCTTGTTTAACTGTACCTTTACAGCCTTACAGATAACCATACCATATCCTGAATACCTCCAGACTTATTATTGATTAATATCATACAGACACGTTTAATAAAAAGGGTGTTCATACAATCAAATTTCTGTAAGGTAATCCTTTTATTTAAACAAAATTTTAATGGTATGTATTCAGCATAATTTAACCTAAAGCAAAATGGGTTAGGGCAATTATTCGTATTTTCTCGGAAGCCATGACAACTAATTACCTGAAATAAGATTTGTTGAGGTTGGATAATGGTCGTTTAATATGCGTATCAACATTTTCCTTTTCCACCAAAAACATAACGGAAAAATAATACTCTTGTAAATTACTTTCGCAAATTTTTACTCAGAAGATTAAAGAGATATTATAAACGATCTGTAATGTAATTGCTTGTGTTTATAATTGTGCCGCGAGGTCTTTTCTAAAAGATTACTATGTCCTCTCATGCCGTAGATGACTTTGGAGGAGGCGACTAAGAGACAAAATCCAGAAGATCAGCTGCAGCCTCTCTCTGTATAATTCTAATGCTAATGAGATGACGTTCCATGCCGCGGCGATAATGTCGCCACATGACGCAGAAAGTACAAGCCTCAAGAACACTTCCTTGCCGGGCAATTCCTTCAGTGGGTTCACCGGTTCTGTTGGCTGAGTAACATTGTTGATATTTTTGTGGTTACCGACACACATACCAAGCGCTATGGCTATTGAAAAAACCCCATTAGGGTAGGCCGATGTCCAGCAGTGCACCTCAATGGGCTGATAGATGGATGGAGATGGATGGATAATAATGAAGATTATGTACCATACCATGTTTAATATATATGATAAATGATTTTAGATTTATAAGACAAATTTTAACGAGCAGACTCAATTAAAAGTATATAATTTTTAAAGCTAAAAGACAAAAAATATCATAGACCTCATTAAGTCGTAAATAAAGTTGCATTGTGTATACTAATATACAAAATAAGATGATGTGTATCTGTTTGTTACCTGGTTAGCTCATAGAATTTTGCACTATTTAAATATGGTGACTCTAATTGTGCTGTTATGAAATATAGCATAATAACCATGATTAAAAAAAGATTAAAACACTTTCTACATTCATTGCCCACCACTAGTATTTTCTCCTATTTCGTGGTTGCCATGGACACACAAAGACAAATACACAACCACCCAGACCCAGAATAGGAATCTAAACTCATCATTCACATTTCTGTCTGGCCGGGGATCGAACCTGGAAACCACTGCGTGTCAGACCGGTATGGTGACCGCTCCGCCACGCGAGTCGTCGTAATTCATTTAGTATTATATATATTTTCATGATAAATATAAATTTAATGATATTAAATTTATCCACATAATTATATTACTATACTTTTTATTGTTCTTGATTACCTATATAAATGAATATATTAAGCAACTTGAAGAGCCGCGCTCGCGGAAGGAGTGGTTGCCTGTGGTTGTTCACTTTAATTGCTTTGGCGCTCTTCCAAGTCCCCTGTCACTATCCTTCACCGGAAGAACCTTTACAATGATTAAATTAAACTATGTTCTTGTAAAGACATCAAATAGGTAATATACGTGTTGTTGTAAAAATATAAGAAAATTATAAAATACGTCGCCGGTGCTCCGCATGTTTAATTCGGTTGTATTGAACAATATTGCAGTTGATGAACACACAAAGACGAATATACAAACACCCAGACCCAGAACAGAAATCTAAACTCATCATTCATATATCTGTCTGGCCGGGGTTCGAACCCGGGACCCACTGCGTGTCTGACTGGTATGGTGACCGCCGGAGCGGTCGTCAATGGATACACGAATTAATTTTTTACCCAAGTTTAAGTGACCACTTGTTAATAAACAACCTTGACCGTTTACTTAATTTGCCCACTAAAGTGTGGAAACGCTTATGAAAATAAACTACGTATAGTTAATTATGTTTAATGATCGAACTACATAACATGATAGGATAAGATAACTAGAAGCTACCATATAAGGACCACACCTTCGAAAAAAATTTTAGTACCTACTCTCTTGATTGGGATTTCACAGGAGGTGTTATTGTGTTAGCAATCCTCATATAAAGGGAGGCGAATGGACCGAACTTCAGTAATAGCTGACTATGAACCCGGCAATCGCCTTTTCCGGCCGCTTTTATGGCTTACCACCAAAATCTGGTGAAGCTGTAAAGGCCAGTAGAACCAGTAGATACATGATTCAAAAAAAAATGTAGATTTCGTGAGAAACCTTCCATGTTGTCCCACGTCGTTAAAACTCCCGAAATAATTACGAAAAAGCACAGGTGCCTGGATTTAAAACCTTTAACCCCAGCTTTAAGGGCCAAATCTGAACTAGGCTATTATCGTTACAAAACTATGAACATTTAAATACGAGAGCAAACTCAGTAACATACCTACATTATTCACTCTGCCATTCGCGCCACAAAATCACTACCAAATGTTTCAAGAGCGATGTGGAACTTTCAAAATCTAGTTGGAGTAGGTCGAGCTTTCTGTATAAAAGTCCAATTCAACAGAAAGTTAACTGCATATCGTTTCATAATCTACCGGTTTATAAAGTTCCAGTTTAATTTAATTAAAAGTAAGTGTGTACTAATTTATTTGTAAGCAAAACTTAGGTGCGTAGGCTTAAGGAGTTTTACTCTGGCGTATTTAATAAAATATTCTTATATGCAACTTTTATTTTTTAAATTTTTACTTTACAAACAATCAGTTGATAGGTAGGTACTGCAAGACGATAATGTGTTACGTCAACGCACATATTTTCTAAAAATTATGGTTTAAATCGGCCCAAGGAACCTTATTCTAATTACACTCATCTGTTTTCCACAAGTGCAAAAATAAGAATTCACTTCACAAAGATGGTTCTCTTCTCGAATTCATCCTGCTTCCTATTTAAATCCGAATAACGCAAACATTAGGCACCAACCCTATAATTTCCTAATGCAGACAATATTCGTTTATGCTTATTTGAAAGACAGTCTTAATGACGGAAATTTGTCCATATAACTCATAAAACGTAAATATGCGAACGAAAACATCGCACTGCTTTCTCTATACATTTTTACTACAATAAAAAAATAAGATAACCCAATTTACATAATAAACCTTAAAAAATAACTATTCCATATTTACTTATGTCTATAGATTTTTTGACCTAGGTTTAATGGCTCTTTGCATAGTTATGCGATAAGCGTTATCTGTATTTTAATCTATTTTATGTAATACATGTTATTCATGATCATTTTCACAGTAATACAATTTCCTTATTTACATTATGTTCAACGTACGCCGTATGATAAGAAAATAAATGTTGCGTTCTTTTTGAGGCTTGCTACTTGTAGGAATGCTTGAAGTAGGTTTATCAGTTCGCTAAGTTTGTTAAAGAAGGTACTCGATCTTGTCACCTATGGAAGTATAGATATATTACCTTTACGCTTGATTCATATGCCCTAGGGTGAATATTTTATACTCATTTTATACCTATTAAAATTTACGTAAACATTATTCCATCATTAATGCAATACATATCAAAATACAAATAAATTATAGACAAAGATTATTAATTATTTCAAAACTTGTAACTAACAAATTCTGTATTAATTTTTCAAAACGTACTCTTGCCCTATTACCTTTACAGCTTTTGTATATGTTAAGTTTTAAATATGTACACTTTAAACATTCGATGTCAAGAACTTGTTACATAACCACCACAAATAAATGCTATATCCAACACACACATCGTATATGTAATTATGTTGTCATATCGTAAATTCGTAGTCTGTTTATACGTCAAAGCTAATCTCCAAAAGCACTAAACTTATTAAGACCTAAATTGATTATCCTTTTCACAGGCGTAAAACGTACTTCAAAGAGTCCTTCACCAATCTGTTTTCAAATATCGTTCGTCATTATTACATTTCTTGTATTATTTAATTAATTTATTTTAGTGAAATATTTTTATTACCAATTTAGTGATATTACATTTCTTGTCGTACCAGATACCTTTCATACCAGTACAATTATATTTAGTCTAATTTCTTATTTATTGACTAAGTTTTATGTTTTATTGTATTATAAGAATGAAGTAGGAAACGAGCATGGAGTCCACCTGTCTGGTAAGCGGTTACTGCCGCTCATGGACATTTGTGAGCAACTTCATATAGAAAAGGGATTCTATCTGAAGTCGGTCACAGATGCGTTACTACTCCCAAGGACTGAGATGGTCGCCCGATACATAAGTGAACCAGCAACCACACTTACTAAAAAAACACTTCTTTAAAGTAGACTATAATTATATCAACCCGAGCCTGCTTCAATGTCAATCACGACAATGACGCTCTTGAAAGATAAATTTTGTTCAAAACTCTCAGAATTTAATTTGTAAGTAAATTAATAAATTAATCATACTGTAGAATAGAAGACAAAAAATATTATATAATACTAATACTCAGGGTTACTCTCTCAAACAACTCGTCAGTGATATATGTTTCATAATATTCTGCTGATGTTTAGATTCTTATAAAATTATTGGAATTACTTAATTTACTTTTTAGACGATGTTCCTTCATTCTGAGAAAAACATGCACTACATCTGAATCGATGAATGACTCTTTCCGTGGCTCATTCATGCCCTCATTTGACGCTAGCATTTCGTCGTCGTCAAATTCTTCAAAAACTTTCCGTCCCCATATTACATTTCTTCTATGATTTAGCCCAAATCAGATTAATTAAGATTATGGCAATCACGACGGCATACTTCAATCAAGTTCTTGTATTAAAATCAAATAAAAGAAACAAATAATACGTAATCGAATTAATAAATAACTTAAATTCACAAGCATTTAATAGAACCCCAGCGTGTGTAATGTATTGGATTAATAACCAAGGAGTTTCATGACCTACAGCAATCACTGTCCGAAAATTAACGAGCTGAAACTCGCGGGCCGCGAATTGTGCGTTTTAAGCGTTTTCAGCTTAGCTGCAAAGTTGGAGCGTTAATACAAAAGTATGTGTCTTTTCTCAAATGGTTGCGTAATTTCGCTGCAAATCGTGGCAACATTTGCTCAACGACGCTTGCAGCGCCAAATGATTTGTGACCGCCGTGTAACACGTTTATCACTTGCATCTACGGACAGAGCATAGCCTCTACACTCGGGTGCGACTGACCCCGATATTAAAAGATTATTTATAACAAACTCCAGGTGATAGAACCAATGTTGTGCGACTGGGGAAGTACCACCGTCATATCTATTTCTAGCTTGACGCAATTCTTGCGTTTCGGTGAAAGGGTGTAGTTGCCGGCTCACTTATACATGAGGCAACCATCTATGATAGACTTCGGATACGACCCCTGGACTACATGAAATTGCTTAAAGATTTCTATGGACGGCAGTAACCACTTACCATCAAGTAGACTGCATGGTTGTTTGCTATTTCGTTCTTATAAGGAGAAAAAAACAAAAAGGTATTCTACACAGAAGTCACAATTGAATTGCTTTCAACCCCTTCGGGTTAAAAGAGTTAAACAAATAACTTTGACAGTTATTGCGTTATTTACTGTGATTGCGTTGGTTTTTCTACCAGTAATAGCGGGTAAAGTGTAAAAGTTCGGTAAAGTGAGCTGAAAAACAGTTTTTCAACAAATCTCGGAAGGTTATGTTTTAAATCGGTTTCGTTGCATTACGCAATGAAAAAGTATGATAAAGTTGCATACTTCAAATATAATGAGACACCAATAAACACTGTCGTTACAAA
This sequence comes from Cecropterus toxeus, assembly GCA_018249875.1. Classification (NCBI taxonomy): domain Eukaryota; kingdom Metazoa; phylum Arthropoda; class Insecta; order Lepidoptera; family Hesperiidae; genus Cecropterus; species Cecropterus toxeus. The sequence goes on from DWNE01004670.1 coordinate 9,603, forward strand.
GTAAAAATCTCCATCAGAATAGGAAAAGGCCTTTTAGCACCATACTGATCAATAGATGCTTTTTCGATTACTTTTTTATTTATTGTTAAGTAGTGCTGCCGCCTATGGACATCTGTCAGCAACTTCATGTAGTACGTAGTACAAGAGTTCTGGTTGAGTCAGCCAGTGGTATGTTGCTATTCCCAAGAAATAAGATGATCCCCGGGAATCGAACCCAGGACTCACTGCGTGTATGACCGGCATGCTTAGACGACCCGCGTGGCCGACCGGTCACCATACCGGTCTGACGCGCAGTGGATCCCGGGTTCGAGTCCCGGCCAGACAGAAATATAATTGATGAGCTTAGATTTCTGTTCTGGGTCTGGGTGTTTGTGTATTCGTCTTTGTGTGTCCATAGTAACCACGACACAGGAGAATATCCTAGTGTGGGGCTATGAGTGTGAAAGCGTTTTTTTTTTATGGTGACCGCACCGCCACGCTGGTCGTCAATATATTTTTATACTATGAACTAGTGACATGGTTAAAAACATGAAAATAAAAACACCCGACTGCCTAAAAGTATATTTTTTTCATAATGATATATTTAATTTAACGGTTTTTTGAGTTTTTGTCAAAGTAAAAGTATTATAATATATGCATATTTAGATTGGTCTATTTACTAGCTTACATTTGATACTCATATTGTCATGATAGTAAAAAAATTCGTCCCTCCCCCTTTTCCTCCGTTTCCAGACGCCATTTTTTTAAATCTTATATGTAATCTTATCTTTATGTTTCTCTACAAACTGAAACGGTTCTAATAATATGACATATGTCAAAATCCCTCAAGCCGTTTGGGCTTTAGCGCGTGCCAAAGAAATGGTCATACATACAAAAGACGAGAAAGATCGGGTAAAGTCGGGTAAAGATACTGTATTTTGCCGACAAAATGTTGGTAACCCTAAGAGTAGGTATCGACCGCTGCTCATTTACGTAACTGCTCCACATCTCTGCTAGTTCTAACTCTATTACTCTGCTTTTCCTCTATTAGCATTTTTTGAATATTTGAATATGTATATCCGGTAAGGTAGCAACGAAATTGCTTTTCACGAAAGTGCACTTGAAGAAATCTATCATAAATAAATTGTTCACGTCTCAGTTTCAGTTCAGTTGTCAATTTTAGTTGAATTTTCGTAGTATTTACCTGACTCAGTCGCGTCAGAGGGGTAGTGTTTTTCGAGCGTATGTATGTATGTATGTCTGTGTGTGTGTATGTGTGTATGTATGTATGTATGTTTGCATGTATGTCCTCCCACGGCATCCACCCAACGGCACAGCCCAAACGGCTGGTCGAATTGTGACGTATGACATATCATTAGAATCGTCTCAGTTTGCATAGTGACATAAGCTATATAATTTTTAAAAATGGCGCCTAGAAACAGAGGGAAAGGGGGGGTAGTTTGAGGGTCGACTTTTTTTGCTATTACAACAATATGGGTGTCAAATGAAAGCTAATAAATAGACCAATTTAAAAATATATAATATATTCACATATTTCTTATGTATTAGAATATGTCCATTTTTTACCGTCTAATAGATACACAAAATGCAAAATACACTCCGGTACCTCAAAATTGTTCCACGCAGATAAAGCTTACTAAATCTAAATTCCGCGTCTACAATTCCGCGAAATAACTTAAAACTTGAAATTGTGACGACAACATTAAAATTCTTATCACCCATAATGTACATATTAAACTTGGCTTTTACGACTTACTGCTACTGTTCTCCGGGGCAACAAGCAACTTTAACATAAAGGTATGCTATATCTGTATCTTCACGCGGGCATAAAAATGTTATAGTAATCTGAGTGTTTAGTCATAATTGGCTAAGTGCGAGTCGATGAACCCCACAAAGGGTTCCGTACCGACGTTTTTTGGTCCATAGCGGCCATAATTATGCACATCGTACAATTTTCTTTAATTGTAAGGAGTCCTTAGCTTCGTATTTATGATTTTTTTTTTTGTATGGGTTAACTTAAGTACCTACTACTACATTTAAGCTGAAGGATATTAGGCCCTAGACTTCTCTTCCTCTAAATCTACCGGCGCTGTGTTTAATAAAATACTTTTCATCATTCCTCTATGGACATTCATGCATTTTTATTTTGTAGTGTAAACCATGTTAAAATTTCATTAAAACACCTTATTTAAACAAGAAAAAAATAACTAAAAGCTCATAAAATGTATAACTTGAAAGAAATTATTAATACTGTTTAAACCAATGTTTCTCCTTCAACTACCAAAACGAAATTTAGAAAACCTTATTTAAATACGTCAAAGAAATGAAATTAATAACGTCTATTCAGATTTAATTTAAGTGGAATTTGGTAAACATTTCTCTAGGGATGGTATTGTTTCGGAGTTGGCAATTAGAATACGCACAACACCCATTTATCGTATAAGGGCTGCGGTTAATTATGTATCCAGTGCTAATTTAAAATTACTTAAGCATAAGAGGACGATATTACTGTAGCGATACTCGTACAAAATTCTCTCGCATGCATGCCATTATCGAATGGAAATGATACTTAAAAAATATGAAATAAGAATAAAAATCACTTTATTAAGCTAGTAACATCGTTAAAAACATTAAAACAAAAAAAAAATTGAAAATCGGTCCAGAGACGGCGGAGAAATCGGTGAACATACATAAAAAAAATACATACAGTCGAACGTATAACCTCCTCCTTTTGGAAGTCGGTTAGAAACCCAACCGCTTAAAACGAAATTCATTCAATTTGACACTTATTTGAGTTTTTGTCAAAATAGACAAGTAAAAGTATTACAATATATAAATTTTTAGAGAGGTCTATTTACTAGCTTTCATTTGAAATACCCATAATGTCAAGTTAGGAAATTTGTCCCTTCCCCATCTTTTTCTCTATTTTCAGGCGCCATTTTTAAAAAGTATAAAGCCCATAAACAAACAAACATATAATATACATACGCTCGAAAAACATTACGCTCCTTCTGGCGCAGTCGGGTAAAAAGTAAAGATTTAATAAATAACGCTTTGTGTATACAAAGCGTGTAGCTCTATACTAAAATTTTAGCTGTCGTGGGTGCCATGGCCACAAAGGCAGATAGACTAAAACCAAGAACTTAAACATAAATCTAAATCTTCATGTATCCGTCTGGTCGGAATTCGAACCCGGAATGTATGTATGTGTTAAGCTGGTATGACCGTTCTGCTGCTGACGCGGGTCGTCAAATTCATTTATTTATGGCAGGTTTTTACCTTTCCATTACAGGACCACTTGACAGCAGCTCCGGACCCAGGGGGGGCAAGCTAGGGCCTACGCCCCGGGCGGCAAATTCAGAGGGCGGCAAATTAAACCTTGCAAACGAATGCGCAAGTCATCATTGATTTAACTTTCACCGTCCACGTTGACACGTATACGTTTTAAATGGCCACCAATTATTGGACATCTGGCTGAAATGATTAAGATTGTAAAAATAAATTCAAGTGGACAAGGGCGGCATTTTTATGTTTTTGCCCAACCTAAGAACAATTGAAGATCCGAGGATGCTTGACAGATCTTGTGTCTTGCGGTGTATAACAAAGTTTTAGCCGTTTTCTTTAAATATAACCATAAATATTATATATAATTGCATTGTTCACGAGTATGACTTCATCAAAACTTCGCAAGTCACTTCTCGGTCCGGAGAACATTGATTCAAAAACACTGATTTAAGACATGGATAAGAATAAGCTGCAATTTTCTAATAGTAGGTACAAGAAGATAAGAAGCCCGTCGCAATGGTCGAAATTCGACTTAATAAAACCCAATTATAAACTAACTTCATAATAACTGAATTCATGTTATATGAAAAATATTCATCTGGTGTTTTATTTTTGATAATATACATAATTCGCAAACAGTTTTGATCTGCTTCAAAGTTTTTATATATCCATATATTTCGCCTGTGCATTAATTTTTAAGTTTCTTTAAAGGCACTTATATAATTGACTGAGCTGCAACTAGTAATTATAAACTATCGGATTTTTTACAACAACACTGATACTCGTTAAAAGCTACCAAACGAAACCAAATTGTACACCCATCAAAACTAAGGTTTAGTTGAGCCATTACAAAGGTGCGAACTAAGTGATAAATCACATTTATCAGATCTCTTTTTCACACTTATAGGCATAGCGGAACTCTCGCTCGGACTTCTAGTGTTGTGTAACAACAAATAAAGGACTTGTCGATAGTCAATAGAAGGTAATCAAGGAAAGGTTAAGAAAATCTGTAGGTACAGGTAAGGAATATCAAAGTAATTAACTAATGATATGAATAACGATAAGTCGTTATCGATAAGCATCCCTTTATCGATAACGAGTTCCTACCTAGTAACAGCACTGTTATGTGCTGCTACATTCTGGTCTGAAAGGGGTAGTAAAGGAGAAATACTCATCCAAAGCATTCCAATTCAGTCCCCAGTAGTAGCAACGCATATCTGCTTTAATGTAGGTATGGCTCTGATCTTACCAGTTGGTAGAACCAATGTAGTTCACGCACCACCGCTGTGCCTATTTCTAGCGTGAAGTAGTTCTTGCGTTTCGGTGGAAGGGTGTGGTTGCCGGCTCACTTATACGTTAGGCGAACATCTTAGTCCTCAGGAGTAGCAACGCATCTGTGATCGACTTCAGATAACACCCCTGTTCTATATGAAGTTGCTTACAGGTGTCCATGGACGGCAGTGACCACTTGCCATTATGTGGACTGCATGCTCGTTTGCTACTTTCATATTATAAACCAAAAATAACCAAAGAATTGGTTAAGGAAAAAGATAATAGATCTAATGTCTTAACCTTATTATCCTTATTTAAACGGCATTTGGTCCCAGTTTTATTTTACTTTACAAAATTAAATTGCTTATTGTGCGTTTTATCGCGGACTATCTTGCTAGCAGATTTTATAAGATGATTTAAATTTAGAAAATTTTTCATAGAGTACAAAGAAGAGAAGATGCATATCTACTTTGATAAACTGATGAGTAATGGTGAGATTCTTGCAAGTAGACGTAATGTGAAAAGATGTGAACATTAATCATGAAAAATATTTTCTTGAATAAGATTACCTCCCGACGTCAAAATGCAGGCAACAATTATTAAAGTACTAAGTTCCATAGTTTTTTTTTTATAAATATGAAGTAGCAAACGAGCAAGCAGCCCATCTGATGGTAAGTGGTTACTGCCGCTCATGGAC
>DWNE01004671.1:0-14855 GCA_018249875.1 Cecropterus toxeus
TGGTACTTTCCCGGTCGAACTACATTGGTTCTACCATTTCTTTTAAACGCGGGTGAAACCGCGGGCTCAGCTAGTAACTAAATATTCTGTGAATATTTCAAGCGTCTAACTGTTGCCGTTATTAACATCTAGCAGAAAAATCATGGGAATTATATGGGAACCCCTTTTTTTATTCTGTATTTAGTATTTTTGGGTATGGAACTCTAAAAATATTTAATTTGATATGGTCTATTTTCTATTTTACTGCAGTCTAATAAATATGGGACCATAATTATGTAAACATTGTAAGTTTGCTAATTATTATAATTAGTAAGTGTTATTTTTAAGTTAAAAGTATAAAATGATAATACATATAACATATAAATTGAAAAAAAAAATCCATATATTCAAGCGATAATGTGCACCAGCATTGTTGCTTAGTATTTTTCCCCACATAATTTGCAGTATCACTTATTATACAGATATAAGTACGCAAAAAATTTAAGAAGCCTTTCAAGGCTTCGAGCAGGTTATATGATTATAATGAAATACTTCTAAGATTTCCAGCGGGGGTCCGATTGACGAGGACCTGTCACACATAAAGAGAAAATATAAAGCGTATGTCGAACATTAATAATGTTCTAATAATTAGGGTTGTAAGGAAACTCCGCTTCCGCCTCCATTTAAGCGGAACTTCCGCAACAAATCAAACCTTCGCATTCAATAAAACTCCGCATCCGCCTCCTCAAACCTTTTGCGGAGTTTTGACTGAGGTTTATTAAATTTGATCTTGACGTACAACGCGTAAGTAGCAACGCTAGGTGACGCGATCGCTCGACTACTCGGTGCAACTAGATGAAGATCTTTAAGATAAGATCAAATATAAAGTTTTTTCTCGAATGTTTTGCAGTTATCTGCGCCATCAAATTCAATGCTAAGCAAATAATTATTTAGTGCAGCCGGTTTAATTTCTGAACTCTTCAAAAACGTCTGAAAGGCGACATAGCCGCAAAGCTGTTGTTCGTGAATATAATTAGCCTCTTTTCATTTTGATTATTAGTAACTACTAGACTTTTTATAAGAACTCTACTATGTAAAGTTCACCTCTGCCTCCGTTAATCTCCGCATCCGCGGAGGCGAACCTCTCCTCTTTCGCATCCGCATTCACCTCCGTTAAGACCTTCATTACAACCCTACAAATAAGCCCATAAATATTGAATTTAATTATGCGTCACAGTCACAGTCGTGACAGGAGCGTAAATGGTCGTCGATTGACACACGAAACAAGCGAGCCTACCTATTCTAGCACAAATATGGCGAGGTTGTTAATAAACAGCAATAAAATATATTTTATATATCATAAATCATTAAGTGGTTGCGACAGTTTTATAAATAGTAACATTCCACTGCGCATTGATTTATATAATATATTAAGTCTATTTATAATGAGAGTATGGAAATAGGACATGGACTTGGGAACTGCGACATTTACAAGAAATTAGTCTATGTAAAATTTTCTATTTTAAATGGCATAGAGAGATTTAAGACCAGAAATAAAACATTAATAAATGGATGGTAACCACTATTGCATTGTGATACATATTTAAGTAATTTATCAGGTGGTAGAACCGATATTGTTTGACCGCAGAAGTACCACCTATTTCTAGTGTGAAGTAGTTCTTGTGTTTCGGTGGAAGGGTGTGGTTGCCGGTTCACTTAAATAAGAGGCGACCATCTTAGTCCTCTGGAGAAGCAACGTACCAGTGATCGATTTCAGATATAACCCCAGTTCTATATGAAGTTGCTTACAGAATTCCATGGGCGGCAGTTACCATCAGGCGGAGTGCATGCTCGTTTGCTATTTCATATATATAAAAAAAACTCTTACTTTTTTTCTGATTAATACAGCAGCAGAAGTTCTACCGGATTCTGATCGAAGATTCGTGTTGTATCTCCCGTAAAATTGCCGCTTCATCATCAAGACAGCCGGCAATCATACTTTTCCATCGAACCGAAGAACTGTTTTACGCTAGAAATAGATGTACCTACCCTATACACCTGTAGGTATTGTAGTACCAGGGAAGGTACAACCATACTGGTTCTACCACCTACCAAAATTTACATTATTCAATTTAATTAAAGTCCCCAATACGTATCCGTATGAGGCAAATTCTCTTTTTTTTCAGAGGTGTTTATCTCGGTATCTCGGGCTAATAATCGGACTATATGTACGAAAAGTATTACCGCTGACACTTGGCCGGGATTAAACAAAAACTAGTAACACTTTTTATACAATATTTAGTATGCAGAATTTATTTCAAACTACATGTTATGTGCATCATGATCCTAATAAAGGCTGAGAACGAAAGGGACAGTGCAGGTCGGTTCACCCAATTAAAGATGAATCTGCGCGCGGATCATGTGACAACAGGGCCAGATGAAATATTGCCTACCGGTATTACACAGACTAAGAAGTTTAGATACTATAAGCGTTATACTTAAGATGTTAAAAGATAATTTTGTGTCCTATCTTTTTTCTTTCGACATTTGCAGTGCATTATTAATGAATATTATATATTGGTTCACTTATGAAATAATTTTGTATAGGTATGTTTTAGTAATAAAAACGTGCAATAGGCACATTTTACGCGCCTATATGTAAAAAAAAAAAAACATTTTTCTATATAATAGAAATAGCAAACCAGAAAATGTAATGTTCTGTTCAAGGTCTATGATATATATGGTTTTTAATCCGTAATAAGTGAAAGTCTACATTTCTCAAATAAGTGTTTTTAATATGATAGGGTACAGTATTTGTAACTAGCCGAAATACTGAATTAAATAAAATTGTAAAATTCAAAAATGTTGACGCTCTGTTCATTACTCGGTTTTTGGCACGAACGGCTGTAATATATTATTATTTTTGTGTAATGGTCACGGGATCTTGAAGTGGAAGTGCAAAAGGCTGATCGGTCCCAAACTCTCTGTACTCAAGAAGGAGGTACTCGTATTTTTATATATTTACACCTGTGTCTATCACCACTAGGACGCAAGAATTCAAATTATATTTTGAACTACCAGCGACCTAAAATTCATACAGATAGCAATCAACTATTCTGCATGGTTAGTAATTTTGAGTAGCGGCTTCTAAAGTTATACTATTACCCACATCCAGTGAATGTCAATCCCCATTTACATTACTTCGTCAAAATACCAGCCAAAGAACTTTCAATGAAAAAATTATTCAACTTTAAATTTACTTATCCATTAAACCCAAGCTAAGAATTATATTTTACAAATATCAAGACTGATCAATCGATGTCGAAATTATATACATACTAAGTCCAAAATGGATCTGACATACAAACGTTTACGAGGTATATGTATAGCTCAGCATGAACTATTGTGTTTTTATTATAATGAGCATTAAGAGTTGCTCCCGGGGCATAAAAAGGCTGAATATTTGATGTGTCGTCTCATATTTTACTTTCATCCTGATCCGAAAGCAGACATATAAATCAAAGAATGTTTGCGAGGCAGGCAACCGCTCCGCACGTCCCTGTAATTGCCGCAAAAACACGCCTTGTGCGATTTTTGAAGACGTTGGCAAATTTCGGAATAATTCCGTTTAACTCCACCGCCACAGTGTGACATTGTTTGGTTTGTAAGCTTACTTTTACTAGTACTTTTTGTGCTTTACCACGCGTAATACGAGAATAGACGAGCAAATCAATTTAGCACGAGTCTATCACGATCATACAATGTTTCAAACTATATTAGGTACTATTGTCGTCTAGACTACAGTTTGTTTCGTTTTGTTTTCGCGTATAAAACACAAAAGACTAGTCGGCCAGCGGTGGCACGCAGGTAGGTTATAGTTGTTGGGGACTGATTAGCAGAGCCTCAGATCTCTCAATGGCACAGAGCTCGCTCGCGGGTGCGTCATAAATTTCCATTGATTGGATTAATCTGATTTGGATGTCAATTTTGCAAGCAAAGTGCAGGCTCTTTATAAGAAAATACAATCATGTTCCCTTTGAGGGTTTTATATATTCTGTTCTCGACGCATAATAACGAATATATTATATCGTTGAGGCGTATATCTGTCTACCTCTGAGTGCGATGCAAAATAGTCATTTTTTCTCTTTTTCTTCCACAATACAATCGTTAAAGATACAAAGAAGATTTATACGTTCATCATTTTGTCTTATTAAAAATGATGGCTTTGCATTTCCTTTTACTTGACGATCGAGATTTAAATTCCTGTTTTTGCATCGGAAATGTACGGCTGTGTTTGCATTTGTTCTCTTAATTTTGTTATATTATTATAAAGTCGGTACGTGTTTATAGCAAATAGAGTAAATAGTTGCCATAATCAAACTACAAGTGGCCATAATCGATTATATTATTCATGCGACAATAGCTTAATGTCATTGAACCTATTCCTTGTAATATTACTTGACTTTTCTACAATAAAGATTAAATGAGCTTTTTTTTCTTTCCAAAAATGTACCTAAAGACCTATAATAAGTAGGCATGTGATCGTTTCATGCTAGAATTTATTATAAATTGAATTCTACTAAAATTTTAAAATGGTAATACTTTTTGTGTTTTCTGAGTCCGACCTCAGGTTAGAATTTAATCTTGTCTCAGTTTGATTTATAGCTGTCCATGGGCAGCAGTGGCCACTTACCATCGGGTGGACTATATGCTCGTTTGCTATTTCCTAACTCAAAAAATTACATTAATTTGCATAAAACTTGCAAATCATAAGTAGTTGTTTATCTGTAATGCATACCTTATTCGTTAGAAAAACTGAGAATTAAAACAGGAAGCTGTGCTTGCCATACCGCTTACATCCCGTATTATGCGCACCCGGACACCGTGTGTTACCTGTCCGTCAGCCAGTCCAGTTATTCACATATGATGCTTACATACTTTTTTGCAACGCTTACATATGGGCGAATGGCTTTCTTTCGCAAATACCTGTCAGTGATAACTTAGGCATCGGACGAGGATGTTTTTCTGCCCGTTTTAATTATTCAAGGAAATTTTGCCTTAACCAGAACACACGGGTGGACTTGATATTTAAATTTGTTATGGTAAATGAACTCTTGAAGCTGGATTTTAGTTTATCCCGCTATTCCAATACAGATCAATACATGACTCTATCGATAAACGTGTATAACAATATTCAGACGTCCCTGTTGAAAATGGGAACGTCCATCTAAACACTTACGAAAATTACTTACTGAAATGAATCGAGACATCATAGACAACTAAGTTTTCTTGATGTTTTAGATGTGTTGAAGATCCGTACCCAGCAATGGGATTAATATACCTACTTATTATCATGATGACGACAATGAGATACTTATTATCATGATGACCATAACCGTACATATGAGGACCAATATTGCTCGATATTACTTAATCTAATGTATCGTTCAAATTCTTCCTTTTAAAGCCTTGAAGGTTTCAAAATACATGCGTAAGCTATTTAAATTATAAGCTAATAAACATGCAGTCCCTTCAATATTAACGCAGATTGAGGCCGTTGTATATAACGTCAGAGTGCGTGCCTTCCAGTTAATATGATTGAATTATGCAACATCAATGCCTAGTAGACTAGTTCTATAATTCATTGTAAAATTTATAGGCGCAAGCTGCGTGGTCTCAGCCACAAACGAGCATATTTCCCACGTCAGTTTTGATTGCGATATCATAGTAAACGATGACATTTGAGTACGTACTAATTTAGCTTTGCAAGAGCGCCTTCGAGTCATCGGGCTATCTCCCGTGTGATACAGGGTCGCGCTGCAGAAAAGTGAAATTCTCCTTATATTACTTAGTAGGAAAGTCTATTTTTCGAGCGGTCGCACCAAGGAGGTAATCACGCAATGCTGGTCTCTTAGCGCTGAGTAAACAAATCTTCGACATAGTATCTATTCGCCTTAACTCTCTATATTCAAAGGAACATTGTCAAGAGAAATGTACGATTATTGTAGCGCTTTCTTATGGATTGTGTTACGAGAATATATAACTCGCGAACACGTTAAGGAAGGTTTCACTATCTGTGATTTCATGTGGTTTATCAATTTGAACGGGCCCATAGACATATTTGTATTCTTGTTACCTTTGTTCGTGCTGTTTTATGAGATAATCTCCACTTCGATTCAACATTGCTTGTTTCACTCGAATTAATAATGATATGCTCGTTCAAACTCGTTCCTAACAATTTATTTTGAAGTAAAACTTGAATAATACTTCCGTTGGTATTAAAAACAAAAATGATTAATGGAAATGCATTATGTGTTAAATTTATTTAAATACAAATATTGATAGTAACTTATATATTCACTTTTATGAACGTCATGATGGAATTCATGACCCTAAATTCGAGTCATGTTCATAAGATTAGTATATTCAATTAATGTAATGTAATTTATAGATATAGTATGCAGTATGCGGCATAGTTCGATACTTCATAAAGAAAGTGAATGTTTATGAATTATAAGGAAGTCGTCATTAGTCATTTGATTTACTTCAACAGTTTAAAGTGGTGGAATTCTCTAAGGTCCACCGACGGTGATGTCTTCACTACACCTAATTCTGCATGATAGTAACAATATAGCGCTACTGTATCTAATTAAAATTATGAAATAGATTCACTTTTTATTTCACGGTAATCTTCAACATTAGCTACATATTTGTGATCAATTTCGTGTATTACTATTTTTATAAAGTGTTGATAACAAGTTCCATTCTATGATTGAGATCTACCATCCTATTAAACATTAAGCAGGCTGGGTCTATGATCGCCATTTTTATTACAGAATAAAATATGCTAAATAAGTACCAATATGTTAAAAAAATCTTCGTTGAATCATCCAAATGATTTTCGGAACCGAAATCAAAACTAAACAATTTGCAGTTCCCACAGCCTTAGACCTAATCCGTTCGTCTTCAGACAGCCATAAATTTCTCCAATCATATAGTTGGTCATCTTTCTTTGTTATCATATTAAAGGGACGACATTCCTTGGTCGTAATTATGCAAAAAGCTGGACCCTGGTCGCGGCGGCCGCCCTTTGACAACCGCATCATTATAGTTGACATAAACTAAGATTTATACGATTGATTTATAATGCATAATGCTGGAAAATATGAAATACCTTCATTGTCCCATTGAGTAGCTAGCGATGTCGTCGTAAAGCAAAACTAATGGCCATCCAGTCTGTATCTGTAATGGAGACAAAAATGGTATGCATTAATAGTTTTACTCCATCCCGAGCCATTTATTTGTAAAAAATGAGCTGAAATTTGATTTAGACTTTAAAATTATTTTAAATTGTGTAGTATTATGGTCTCATTGTCTTATATTATACGAAATTTTAAGGCAAACTAATAAATAATTACTTTAAGTGACTTCATTGTTGTATTACTGCTTATTCGGTTATAGATCTATCTGGTTAATTGTTATCTTAATTTTGAAATTAAATGTAAAAGTATTTAATTAAGATAATTACTTTCGATTTTTGTTGAAATTATTTCAATATATGTACCTATCTACGTCACAATATTCTTTAGCAGTCTGCAGGATTTTGCAAATTGTGCATATTAAGTAGAGTAGAGCTAGTGACCTATCAATGTCCAATTTTCAATTAACATTTATTTTAAAACTTAAGTAGATTTTAGATGTTTTATAACACTTGCATTTATAAACTTACATAATCAGATGTTTAATGTTAAATTTAAAATTAATGGTGTTGTATTACGTAAAAGATTAATATAAATGCTATAAAAATACTAAGCACTGTATCTTGTTTTGTAATTACGATATTGACGCTTACAAATCGACTAACGAAAGATTAAAAACATTAAAAGAAATCGCTTAATATATGTACATAATAATAACACGTATCAGCACACAAGTGTCCATAAATGTAACACATAGGCCCGCGTTGTCTAAACAGAAGTGATCGAATGCGTAATTCGGTGAACAGCGGTTAAATTAGCCCACGATGCGGGCGTCTTTATAGTCTTTAAATTGGCAAAAAATCGAAACAAGCTTCGAGTGACACCGATCGCGGAGGCATCAGCGAAACAGGTGTTATCATAAACATACATTTTGAAATAAAAACAAAATGATTTTCATGAGTGGCGGTAGGCGCGAACTGCCGTTCGTGTCGCCGACACAATGGCGATTTCATAGTTTTTTTGTTTCGTCCACGCCGTAAAGGCCGACGATATTAAATTTAGTAAGCGGAGAGGTGTCCGAAATCTCACGCAGACGTGCGATCCGCCACACATATTTCCATCCGCACAAAAAGCGGAACTATAGCCATAAATATGTCCAAATAAACATTAGTCTCCAGTAGGCTGTATAAGCTCGGATGGGTTCCGTTGACGACTCTTATAACTATGTGTAAAGCATACAAAGGGCCGCTATGTTTAAATTATTTTTTATTCAAAGTTACAAGCTTTACTGACCTGTTTACCTAAATACACACGTTGTTGAATATTACTGGGTTGATTTATGATGTTTTTATTGATAGGCACCAAAAAAAAAACTATTTTTATACAATTTAGGCATACATTAGATTGTCTAGTTGATTAGACAGTCTGATAGCGATGTCAAATCATTTTCGCTGTTGGTATCTAGAATCGGCATAATAAACCGGTGCATGTAGAAGTGAGTAAAGAGGTTTGCATTGTTCGCGCTAACAACGCGGCGTGCGCAGGAGTGGAAGGCGCGCAGCGTGCGATGAGATGACAGTCGCTGCGCAGGCGCAGGCGATAATATGTGTACATATGTAACATTAAACTGCAAAAATAAACAACACTTTCACACTACATGGGTTCAAGAACAAGTTTTTCCATAACACAAAAGACGACACTGAATAGTTATAGCTGCTTCGCGGCCTCGCCGCATAATCCAATAAAACAATCCACGGAATGTTGGTACGGTCAGAAAGATACGAGTCTATTGAAGGCGGTTTGTTTCGAAATATATGAATTATGAATCTGGTAACTTTTTTATTACGAGTGTTCGTGTTTTGTCTATTTTTTAATAATAAAAGTTAGTTATTTGCTTGTTTTAATAATATTAAAAAAAGGATTACTATGGGAGTTTTTAGGTTGTAAAAACCTTTAGTAATTTGATAATATCCCTTGAAATATCCGATTTTTTTGATAGTTAAATTACCAGACTAACCTTATTTTATAATCGACGTGTCTACGTGGTATACCGTTAAATTTATTTGACCAACGAAATTGTTTTTTCTATGAAATACCTATAATATAATTAGATTATTATTTTGCTGTCTGTACAAATGAAATTGGCGACTGAATCTCAAAATATATGAATTTGATTCAATGGAAAGGCAAGCGGCTTCTCTTTCTGTTGTTGCAAAGGGTTGCCACCGGGGCATTCGCTGCCTGTCTTTTTATTTTCAATATTAACCATTCCACATTATGCAGAATCACCAGATATATTTCATCATATTTTGCATGAACAATAACCCGGCCATAGATAAATATACGCAGGTGACGCGAACCAATAATATTGTCTTTTATAAGAAAGCTTATTGCCAATTTAAAAATAATTCGTTACTCAGTAAAATATAACTCTTTCTCTAAAGAAAGAAGAGTGCTAAAAGCAGAGTGTAACAATGAGTATCACTTTTTAATATGTTATACCGATATTGCGATCACGGCGAAACTCATCGTGAGTACCCCTAACATATTTAAATGTACCTATCAATTGCGCGATAACATTAATTTAAAATGAGTATCACATATAATGAGTATCACTTTTTAGTAATGAGGAATCTTGTTAAGATCTATAAATCTAATATCTAAACGTTACTTTATAGGGACTTGGGAAAATAAAATATAAATGGTTTTATATAGTTTTATGGCAGAAACATGTATGTTCGATTGTGGTGGACCATTCTAAACACCTGTTTGGCTCTTTTTAGTAAAATTGGCGTGCGTGTGATATAATCAATGAAAAACCCAAATCTTTTTCATGTAAATAATAAGACGTGCACGCTCGTCATCTAATGTTATGACAATCCGTCCTATGTTACGAACCCAACAGGATTGGAACACTATCGAGAGATGCGTTGCTGTCCTGAATTATATTGGTCTCCCCGAGTGTAATGTTTTTCGAGCGAATGTATGTATGTATGTATGTATGCCCATTTTTTTGACAAGCGCTACAGCCCGAACGGCTTTACGGCTTGTTACGTGTGACATCTCAATAGAATCGTCTTAGTTTGCATAGTGGCATAGGCTATATATTTTTTAAAATAGAAATAGAAAAAGATACATGGAAATAGAAAAAGGAGGGGGAGACGGACGATTTTTTTACTATTACCATAATATGGGTATCAAATGAAAGCTAGTAAATAGACCAATTCAAAAATATATATATTGAAATACTTTTACTTGATAATTTTGACAAAAACTCATATAAGCGTTATATAAAACATGTATAATTATGAAGAAAATTTTCACTTTAAGCAGTCGGGTTGTTTGTTTTAATGTTTTTAACGATGTTACTAGTTAGAAGGATGTAGAATGAGTGCAGTTCGACCAGGGAGGTGTTTTCGCTTCACCTTTTTTGTAGCGTGAAGCAGTTATTGCGTTTCGTTGCAAGTGTATGGTTGATAGTTCTTAGTCCTCGATAGTAACTAGTTCCCTCCCCCTTTTTCATATTTACAGAAGGTTTTTTTTAAATTACAGCCTATGTCAGTCTGTAAGCCGAGACAATTCTCTGGACATCAAGTCAAGCCATTTGGGCTGTTGCACGTGCCACAGTAAATGGAAATATATACATACAAACATACATTACATATGCTCGAAAAATATTACACTTCTTCTGGCTCTGTCGTGTAAAAACGCTATCATATTGGTTTTGACTTCTCTGTCGAAAGCCGTTTACTTTACCCCTACCTTGCCGGTACCGTTACAGCGTAATGCGACATGCGTCAGATAGACAAAAAAAATGTGGTCAGAAAAAATATTCGCTTTAAAATATTAAAATATTAATCTCCTTCTAACGCTGTTGTAAAAAAACGCAATTATACTGGTTTTGGTTGCTCTGTCGATCGCCGTTTACTTTTCCCCTACCTTGCCGGTACCGTTGCAGTGTAATGCGACATGCGTCAAATAGTTAAAAAATGTGGTCAAGAAAAAGGTTTGCTTTAAAGATTAAATATTACCCTCCTTCTAGCTCTGTTGTGTAAAAACGCAATCATATTGGTTTTGGCTGCTCTCGACATGCGTCAGATAGTTAAAAAAATGTGGTCAGAAAGCGGTTCACTTTAAAAATCCTATTTTAAAAACATGTTTCTAAAATACGTAACTCAAAGAGCAAGCCCTGAGATACCATTATGCAAGTGGCCGGTAACACGTGTACTCGGCTCCCGCACTACTCACGACACCTTCGCTCGCTTCTCCATAATTGTTTCGATATTATACTTATTCTGTACGAATGATCCTTAAAATCGTGTTACTTTTATCTTTATGCGTTACTCGTGTTGGGTAGGTTAGGGAATGGTATTCGTGAGTTTTATTCACCGAAAGTGTAAGCGATTGTAGATGTTGGGAACATCGCCCGGCTTCAATAGCCGACCTGGGTTTGAATCCGAGTATTGATGTAACAAATGACCATGCAGGGATGGAAAGTGGTTATTGCCGCCCATGGACATCTGTAAGCAATTTCAAATAGAACGGGGGTTTCACCTGAAGTCGATTACAGATGCGTTGCTACTCCCGAGAACTAAGATGGTTGCCTCATATATAAGTGAGCCGGGAACCACATCCTTCTACCCAAACGCAAGAACTGCTTCACGTTAGAAATAGATGTGGCGGTGGGACCTCCCCCGTCGAACTACACCGGTTCTATCACATGCAAATTAATTTTAATTATTTGAATATAAATGAAATGAAATAAAATTAATGAAGATATCGATAGGTTTGAGACGAAGAAAGATATGTGAGGAAATCTCTAAAATATTTTGAGCTATACTATGTATACCATGTAATTTGTATATAAATATGTACTGCATGAAGTAAGCTTATGCAGTACATACTTGACCACTCAGTACTATTCAGGGTTGCTTTTAATCAATTTCTAATGGTGCTATCTTTAGTCAATTACAATTTTAATCGACTCATAAAATAAGGAAACAATTGTAAGCACGTAAGTACAAAGTGATGCAATATAGAAATTATTGTAGCAATGTTTTATGTATACAATTACTTTTCCTTAAAGTTACGTTTCGGACATGTTCACATACATAACATATTTATACGTTTGTTACGTTACTGAAACTAAATTGAAGATTTACATTCAAGAACATATTAGGGTTACAGCAAACGATTTATATTACGTGGAAATACGATAGGTGCATAAAGCCGCTACTGTCAGTATATATAAAAACACGAAACATTTTCAATTCCAGTCTCTATTATATGGAGTTTTAATCACATATAATGTGGAATAATTTAATCGTTTATCAGCAGGGTCTCTTCATCGTCGAGACCACCCACACTAGATCTAGCTCTAGGTGGTAACTCATTACCCATAAAAGTGCAGAAAGTAAACTGGTACTTAATGTTAAGTACCTACTCTTACTTGTCCACACAACTAGAAATATTTACTCTTAATTAGAGACGTGACAATGTAAGACGTACGGTAATATTAGTTGCTGGTTACATAAAAAGATGAACGTGCAGGTGAATGGGAAGAAGCTACCTACATCTATTTATATCTCTCGATTAACGGTTATGTACGCTTTAATTCAGGTAATGAGATTATTTACAGTTCGTTCGACAAAGTATTTTCACGGTTGTTCCTTGAATAACGACAAGACTCCAGAGAAATCTCATGATATCGCGCAGATTCCGTCCGTGAGGTGGATGGAAGTGAGATGACTGGTTAATTGCCGCGTACGCAGCGCACGTACTGCCGCTGACATGTCACAAGACGTCTGCCACCGGCAGCGGCGATCTCTCAACGAATTCCAATCGGGAAGAGCGAAAAAGACACGAGCCGAGCATGCATGGATAAAAAGTTGTGGAGCCAGCGCAGCGCCGCGGGAGGCACCCGCGGCCGCGCGCCCGTCGCCCGCCGCCAGCACCCGCGCTCCAGTGCGCGTCTCAAGCTCGCAATCGGTGCCCCATTATCGGTTTCATATTTATTTAATGATGCACCAATGCATTACAATCGATCGTTCGTTTTAACGATTTTTCGTAAGCCGACACATAAACATAAATCGAGGGACGTCGTAACTCACGACTTGAATCGAATAACTAGCGGGATGCTTTACATCGCGAGGGAGAGGCGGCGATGCGTAAGAAATTGAGTGTTTAGAAAGAAGTAAGGGTAATGTATTTGGAATATTTTAAAACAAAACTGGGCGCAGACGAAACGTCCTAGTTCCGAGTATCGTATGAGTGAATTTGAGGAACCGGCGGCGAGGGCCGGTCGGCGCGCGACGCGACTCACAAAAACGGAGCCGTCTGGTGCTCTGCGCGGGGCACGCGTGTGCGCGAGAGTAGCTCGCAGCAGCGCACCGTGCCGTCACGCCGCCTCGCGCCGCCCCGGCCGTGCGGCGCGGGCGCACTCTGCATGCTAAGCGAACCACCGATACACCACTACCCGTCCTAATGGTAATTAATTTAAAATACTTACCTATTTCGCCAAATGTAATGAAGTAATGTTAAATGAATTAACGATTAAGTGAATGGCGAAGTAAGAAAATGTGGGAAGCGGACTAGCATGGCAATAGGCCGTGAGTGCGATCGCAATGTATGCGGACGCCAGCATAATACGAATGACGCGATATAACGGATCGACCCGATTATTTCTGTCCATTTCACGACTGTTTAATAGCAATGTTAAACTTGGCGAAAGCAAACATACCCGCCCTGTTTATCGAATATTTTACGATCTTCACCGGATTCATTTTAAAATGCTGATCTTTGTGGAAGCGGCTGACAGATTGTTTGATTCCAGAATGTGTTGCTAGTTTTACTATTTCAGATATTTATATTACAGTTAGTCATTTACCATTCTGATTTACCTGCATGTATGTTTATTCAGACTCAGGTGTTTATAATACACGTATACTTTATTTGAAATAAGATTTAGTGTGCACAGAATAATTTGGTGTTGAAACACCTGGTAGAGGCCTGCTTGTTTCATTTCTAGATTTCCTTGATTAATAAGTTTATTAATAAAATAAATGTCGCTTTATTTTTTACTTATCTATTATTGTTTGTGTCCTACCTATGCTAAAATGTAGATTATTACTACCCTTATTCCTAAGATTTTCCTATTTCATCACAATTGATACATTTCGTTTTTATAAACAGCAGCATCATCTTCTTTAATTAATAATATAATGAGGTCATCAAAATGCAACCTTGACTGAACACTGTAAACCTCTATTTTTATGGTAGGTATGTGTCCCAAAGAGAACTTCTAAGCTGTTGCATATACCTAATTGTTTATATAATATAAATAGTCAAAGGATATACGATCTAGATATAAGTACCTAAATGATAGCAACTGTACGATGTTCACCAATGAAAGTCATATTTGCATTGTTGCATATGAGAAAAGTTGAATAAAGTGTAGTAGTCGGCTCACAAATATACGAAGGCGACTATCCTAGTTGTCGTAAGTAGCAACGCATCTATCGACTTCAGTACCCTTGTTATATATACCGACCTATTGACGACCCGCGTGGCCGAGCGGTTACCATACCGATCTAACGCGCAGTGGGTCCCGGGTACGATCCCCGGCCAGACAGGCATCTGAATGATGAGTTTAGATTTCTGTTCTGGGTCTGGGTGTTT
>DWNE01004672.1:0-14853 GCA_018249875.1 Cecropterus toxeus
ACAGTTTTCAAACTACCAACATAAGTTTGTTTTTCATAGTGTTTGTATGAATTACAAAGTTATGTTATTCGGTTTTTAAAAAAGTATTATATCACAAAAACTGTTACCTTATTCAAACCAATTTTTCTTGAAAGTTTTCTTTGACAGATACAACATATGATTTATTCAGATTTTACACACTCTTAGTTTAAAAATTAGAGGAGGGGGATACAAATTTTTCCGCTTTGAAAGGGTTTATTTCTCAAACAATATACTTTGAAAAAAAAGGGTTTCAGAAACCTCAATGTCATTTTCTATCTTTTTATATTTGTACAAAATTCGAAAAGCGGTTTATAAAACACTCTTACCTACCAAGATTTAACTCTATAGTCTTTATAGTTTCCAAATAAAATGGCTGTAACATACGAACAGACGGACGGACAGGCAGACATGACGAATCCATAAGGGTTCCGCTTTTTTGCCATTTGGCTACGGAAACCTAAAAAACACCGTCCTAGCACACTATACAAAAACGTGTGTCTGCAGTGTTGTAATGCTATTTGTTTGTCATTTAATATGAACTCTGTGCACGTGACACATATAGGGAAGTCTTCGAACATGGTTTAATATGTTTGCGGTTCGGACGCAAACAATCGCCCGGCTAATAACGTCGCGATGTCGGCCAGCGGGTCCGGGCGAGCGGGGTGGAGGGAGCGCGTGGGGGGGGGGTGTAAAAGAAGGGAGGGTGTTGTAACTAACCGTAACTCGAGTCGCTCCAATTAGACGGCTCTTATCTCCCGCGCTCACCGCCACTGCCCTAATTCACCAATTGACGGGATTTATAAAAAAACTATGTATATGTACCAACCTACTCGTAACACAAGTAAGTTATAATGGGAAAGAGAAAATGCAGAGACTTTGTCTCTGCATTTTCTTACCTTTTACTGATAGTTTCTATGGAACAAAGCAATAAAGGAGAAATGTAGAGATGTAGTCAGAAGTCGGCTGAGATAAGTCAAGGGACGGTGTGCAAGATCAGATGAATGTTGATCTGGCTGAAATCCCCAGCCCGTTATAATGCCACCGTAATAAATGACATCGGAATAATCTTCCTGTTTCTTATTTTAGCTATTAATGCTTTAAAAATGAAACTTATAAAATAGTAGTTCGTATAAATAGCATGTTATGTGAATGCCATTTGAAGATTCGGAATGAAACATCTGGTACCAAAGGATATCAATAAAGGAAGCCGATAATTAAGAATTTCATATTTCAAATAAATTATTCAAAGCTGCGCAGACAGTCGGAGTGAATGTCGATGAGCTAATAAAAGGCTAATGAAGGTTCGAGACAAAGGATACTGCTCAGATCTCCGCTCGATCTTCATCTGATCGCTTCTTCTTCACGGACCACTTCGCGCGATCCCATTAAATAACGGAACCTTGTTTGTTTCCACACCACCCTCAATTACATATAATGCGTCGCTATCTTTGGGCAATTGAATCCGTGCAAGATTTGTTTAATGTTTATTAAACAAATCTTGCATTATATTAAGAAATTATAATTATTTATCGTAGATTCTAGTATTGAACCTGATAAATCAAATCTAATAATATATATGATTGTGTATGTAGAGCTGCATAGGAGCACAGGTGGCCCCGAACAGGTGGACCTCCAAGGTCTGATGGATAGATGGATATGTAGAGCTGTATTTTGTAAGATGATATATTTATATATCTTAGTAGCTTTATGTAGGGAATAATTCTAATATATATATTTCTTTTACGTGATTATATCTTAACTATTTGAGGAAGAATTCAATAACTTAACATATAACAAAGTATTCTAGTATTTTCTATTCCTCCTCCTATATTTTTATGTACTTCGTGAAAATAATTATGGTTTAGTTAAGTTTTCTAAGTCACGAATAGGCTAGTTTACATACAATAAGTCTGGACGCCACAGACGGCGGCGTACATTAATGACGGCGCCGATTCGCGAAATTGCATCTCTTAGTGAGGAATATTGTACAGAGTGCCGTTTTTTATACGAGCAACTAAATATTAATTAAAAACAGGCTTTAAATGCATTAAAACGCTAGACCCAAACTCAGATCGCGTAGTATAAGGATGATTTTCGACAAAAATAGAGACAAACATACAAACTTACTTCACGTCAAAAAGCATTATTAACTGGGAATAAACACATTATTAGTGTCTCACTGCCTAAAATGTTAAGACTACATTTGTATATTTGCATTTGATGTACAAGTAATATCTCCAGTTATACACAGTTTCAGGTTTTCCCCTCAATACCGTCTCTTTAGACCGTGTGTAGTAACGGTCCGGTCGGTGTTGCGACGACGGGTCTCACAATAACGAATGCCATAAGATGATGAATGGATTTGTAAAACAATTATTATACTTTATTCCATAATGCTGTTAGCTTTTTTCCGGCCCACTGCTCGATATCGACGCTGGAAAGCGATCTTGCTGTATCTCGAAAAAAATCGTTTTTGAGTTATATACATTATTTTAATCACAAAAAAGTACCGCGTCGAATGGTGTGATTTTCATATTTTTATGGCATTTTTTTGTTTAGATATGTTAAATTTTTAGGAAATATTTTGTAATGAAATGCTTTAAATCGCCAAAAATCCGCTAGTTTCTAAATTAAAATAGATACAACAAAATTGCTGCCTAAGTTTTGGAAATTGTACCACATACCTCGGCTGAGTTTTGAAATTTGCATTGAGTTACGCTCTTCTAACCGCAATATTTTATACTTTTATTTAGATACAGATACATCGCCGCGTGGAGTTTGTATGCTTTCTTAAGATATTACCAATTTCGACACCAATAATTTACGTACTCTTTATACGTATTGCATTTTACAAGCACTTACTACTGTGGAAATTGAATTCTGTTCAGATTTTAGAACGGTTTAATTATTATATATTCAAATATACACTATTCATTTTGTTATTTGTTCGTCATTAAGGGCTCGAACGTCAAAAAGGGAATATGATCATGCAGTGTAAAGAATTGATTCTTTGTTTTATGGATCAATTTGGTGAAATATTTCTAAATAGAACTAAGAAAACTGAAATTTGATACTTGTCTAGTTAGACTTTCATAATATGTTAACTACGGTTTTCCCGCGACATCGTAGGCGCACACTATAATACAAAACAATGCAAACATTTAACCCCTTAGGGGTAAAATATTATAAAATTATTTTTATCCAGCGTGATAAAATAACCTACTGCCCAAATTTCATGTAATCTTGGCTCTGCGATGCGAGGTCAGGAGTAAAAATCCATTTACAAAGATAGAAAATCTTTTCTATATATACATACATAGTAGATGTACATGTTATTTAGACTGAAGCAGATAACCGGCGCTCGTGTTAACTGGGGCGTCTCAACTCCCGCTCACGCGCCGCTTTGACGCACTTCTCGAGTAATATTTACATAATGTTTCCACCTTACCCTGTTACAATATTTAACGCGACCTCCCGGAGACGCGGAGAGTGATGTTACGCAATACATGCTCCTCATTTAGCTGAAAAAAGGCTGTTTATATGAGTAGGTTTAGTAGCGTAGATTTTGTAATAAATTATTGTAAATGTTACAATAAACATCACGAATAATTTAATACGTTAAAAATAAATATTTTTTTATCTTTCACAAATATTAAGTACTTAAGCTAGTAGTAGCTACTACACGCCGCTTATGATGTTCAGTGGCCACTCTCGCCGATGTATATACAATAATAGTAGATAAATAAGTAGTAGCTACATGCTGTATCAGATGGAGTTCCATCTGATACACGAATCGGTGGAGGTGTTACCTGTTATGGATTAGGTTAGAACTAGAACCAGAAATGGTTTGTTTTATAATTATGTAAATATTTTGGATCGGATCATTAAATTTAATTAACAAGCAATTATAGTTTAAAATTTGACTAATATTATAATTACAAGTTTGTTAGGATGTATGTGTGTATGATTACTGTTTCTCGCAAAAACTTCTAGTCCGATTTCGCTGAAGTTTATCACAGACATCGTTTATGACCTGGATAAACACATATGATACTTGTTACCGTTGTAAACGTTACCGAAGCGGGTGTAGACGTGGGAATAAGCTAGTCACTTATAAGAAAATCGACAGAACGTTTTATTTATTACAACATAATAATTATGACGACTTGAAAAATGTTTACAAGTTGCTATCATTACAAATACAATACGTAATAACTTTAAAATAATTTGTAGATAGAATAAGTAACTTGAAAATACTTGAAATGAGTAGTTACTGTAGCTGGCACCCGAGTCCTTCGTGTCAATAATCTAATTACGGTCGGTCCCGCGAGCTCCGTATTTGACTTCCTCCCCTTTCAATTACAAAGCCGACACACAGGGTATACAGGTCACCAGATTAATTATTTGCTGAATTAACCATCCGGTTTCCGACATAGAGTCATGGATTGGACCGGCCATTGGATGATACAGTCGTATGTAATATAATTTTTTCTACTACCTTTACTTTTTTTATAAACGATGACTCGCGTGATCAAGCAGTTACAATTACGATCTGTTAAGGTACTTCGTTCGAACCTCGTCCAAGCATTTAAATGATGAATTTTATTTTTTGTTCTGCATCATGTTATGTGTATGTACCGATATGGAATCTTAGGATATAGGTGTTGGATGCATTAAAGCTAGAACTGAAGTAGGACAAGGCATGAATTCATCATCTGTACAACTCTTCTATGAAGTAGTTTGTGACAACTGTAAACTTATACCTAAATTCGATCACAGATTGTGTTTCAACATGCAGGAACTTAGTTTTACGGTTTAAAAGAGTAACTCTAACACTACACTTTTTGTAATTATTTCCCACCCAGAAATTTCAATGCAAACATAGTCTTAGAAGAATAATCTAAAGAGAAAATATATCAGCCAAAGCAATATGTACTTGTCCGCGATATCTACACGTGTACAATAAAGAACAGATACGTGGGTGGCTTGTACTCGCCTGTTTCCAGCATAAAAGAATAAATAATGCCACGGACAATGAAAACCCAGAATATTAAAAAGAAGATAAGCGGGAACAACGCGGCGCGAGATTATATGCCTCGTTGTATGTGATGTAATTTTGCGAGTAATTTTTAAAAGCGAGACGTTTACCAGCCGGTAACAAATGAAGAAGCTTTAAAACCCTTGAAAATGTTCATTGTAAAATTTATTTTAAAGTAAATCTCTTTTACAGGAGTTTTTGTCGAGGTTTTTAAAGCTCAAACCTAAGCAGTAGGTTTTAAGGTACATGAGACCGCCTATAATATATATCTATCCTTGCGTAAATGTATCAGTCGATCAAAACGGATTCACCTGCTTCCAAATTTAGCATGTAGAGACAATATAAACAATTAAAACCATATTTTTATGTTTTGATTAAGGAATTGTAATATATTCCTTATACACAGATACTTATACATACACATACATACACAGATACTGATACTTATACACTGATACATTACATTAATTTTTATCATTACATTTATACAAAATTTATCACATAATGATTTATCTCGTCAGTTCGCTAATCCCGTAAATGATATTCTTTGAAAGGAAATCTTGTAAAAGTTAATTGGATTATTCGCAATAAGAGCAGGTGGAAAATCTAACTCTAAAACGTTCCTTTTTCGCTATATGTATATTTTTCAGTATAATGTGTATACAGGTGCCTTCTTGGTCGAGTGCGATGGAATATTAAACACCGGGCGGGATGCAAGGAAACCTCGTGTCACGACACACTTACATATTTTATTGCCCGACTCACGTTCGCGTTAAAAATGAAAATTTGGTTTCATTGCAGCAAGCTTCTGAATATAACTTTTACTTATAAAGCTACAAAAGGTTTGAATTGCAGGCAAGCAGTTAAGTATTATGACTTTAATATAATGCCAAAGAATTTAGATATTCAGAAAATATCATTAGGAAATCAACATAAGCACCTAAAACTAGTCCGTGAAATTCTTAAATGACGAGATGGTAGATTTACGTCCGTTACCTTGTGATTTCTAAAGGATGCTTTACCCCGTAGTAATACATCAATAGCTATATGATGAGAATTGTGTTCGTTAGCGTCATCTTAATGTAAACGAATATTGCAAACTCGGAACTGCAGTTCTGACAGACAAACATTGTATTTCCTTTTCACCACTCCTGTCTGAAGTTCGCAGGCAGAACTAAAGCAAGTGAAATAATTAGCAGGTTCATTAGAGTAATAAATTCTTCGTTTCACGGCAGTACTTTAATTAAGTCTTTCAGACTGTCCCTTGGCGTTTGTGGAACACAATTTGCACGGCTTAGAATTACAGGATGGAGTGGTGCTGTCGAATATTTCAGTACAGAAGTGTTTTTTTGCAAATAAGCTAATAATAATGATAATAAAGTTTAAGAGTAAAACCGGATTTATATAATTATGCAAAATGGGTGGTTTAAACGGGCTTGAAACAATGTAGGTACCTATACTAGTTGTACGAGTGGATGCGACGCTGTCGCGCGTGAAATGCATACAAATCGGACGGGATTAGCCAAGTTTTCATTAAGAAAATAGTGTCGTTGCAGTTTGCATAATAATTTGGCTCAAATCACCATATTATTTTTAAAAACTTATCATCCAGTCTACTAGCATAGGATACTATAATACCTACTTATTAGCTGGTATTTATTTTAAAGAAGTACTAGTAACATTAGACTCCTTAAGAAAAGATGATATAATCACGCAGATAATTGCTTCCTCCTAAATAAAGCCATATTCCTCAGTTCTTACCAATATTGCCCATTCGTATGTTACTTTTGCTAATGTCACACGTTTTATCACTAATTTATGTAAATAAATTTATTTGGCTTTCCAAGTTCGTCCTCAACTGATTCAAGCTAGATTCCTAACCATCTCAAATGGTATGGTATCAATGGCATTAAGCTTTGATATGACTGTCACAAAAAACATTACTTTTAAAGCCTGTTATTTAAAGATAGAAGGTTCCACTGAGACTAACCAGGTTCAAAGTAACACTTCCCCGGGGAGCGAGGGTGAAGGGGGAAGCGCCATGTCGGTCGCTGGACGAGGGTTGGGACGAGTCACCTGCACTTAATGCCGCTCATTAATTGGTCGGGCGCCGGCAGCGGACCTGCATCTCCAATCTTATATGCCCGCGTAATGCAAAGCTCGCCGACCTTAATGAGGAAATGTAGAATGCCCTATTAATCTCGTGACCGACTTTAACAAGTTCAGTTAAGAAATCTTTGTTCTATTACTGTTCAGCTGTGTAATGAAAAGGTTTTAATTAAACTGATTTTTATGGTTCCATGTTAAGTAATAACATTTATTTAACTGACTCACTTTCAGAACTTACGTACTTTAGATATAGTATAGTTATCACCTAAATTAGTGCGGCACAAAGATTATAGTATCAGCACATTGAAAGTTGCTGAGGGAGCACTGCCATGATATACCTAATTTTCTTATATAACTTAACTCATCTAATATTATAAAGTCTTATTTTTATGTCTTTGCTGAAAACGTTGAAATAAAAACAACCCGAAAAATAAGTGTAAAAAAGCTATAAAAACGTTAGTTTGTGGGCTTCATTCACACACGTTCCCTTTCAAACCGGACATGTTCCCAGTCGGGCCTTTGTCCCCGGATACCTGTGATAGTCAATTTAGAACGTGGTGACAATCAAATATATTTATATTTTTTTAATATTTGATTTAATTGCTAGAAATTTATTACAGATGTGCATGTATGGAAATTGTCACATGCTACATGCCGAGACTGATAGACAAATATAGTTGCTTTTTCAATTGTATGTCATAAGTTAACAAAGGAATTTACCGTCTTCAAGTTGAGTATACCAATAAATACGTACTATTTCTGTCGTTAATTTAACATACCGTTTCGAAACACTCAAAGGATATTTCGAATGCAAGGGGAGCACGCCAGGAGTGATATCATAGTGTGTTTCGCTTAAGCTCTAGTCGACTGCGCGTATAAACTCGCTTTGGCAGAATCCAACACGACAATTTTATTCGGACGGACCGTATCAAAGGAAATGCAGTTTTGCAGTCGGAGGTAACGTTTTCAAAAATCGTTTTGACATCGTTAAACCACTAACTGACGTGCGTCATTTGTGTACATTTCAAGTAGAGCGAAATGAAAAATTCCTTGTTTTATTTATATTTAACCGAAAATGTAAAATGGTGCACTAATAAAATAGTTATACACATTAAAACAAAAAAACCCGACTGTTAAAACTAAATTTTTGTTCATAATGATATAATATTATATATCATTTACATTAAGGCTATGACCAATCTAAAAATATATGTATATTTTTAGATTGGTCTATTGGTATTAGTAAAATAAATTCGTCGCTCCTCCCCCCCTTTTTCCTCTATTTTTAGATGCCATTTTTTTAAATATATAGCCTATGTCACTTTGCAAACTAAAACGATTCTAATGATATGTCATACGTAACAATCCGGCAAGCCGTTTTGGCCGTAGCGCGTGCCAAAGAAATGGACAAAAGTACATACATACGCTCGGAAAACATTACACTCCTTCTGACGCAGTCGGGTAAAAATATACTAAACTATAACTACTTTGGCTAAATCCGAATAATTAAACAATTTAATGTTATATGCCTAAACACTCTGATTTATGGAAAGGAGCACATTTAGTATTATTCGTATTATTATCAGCATAGTAACAAAAAGACTTGCGTTTAATTTAAGTTCACTGTGAAGAAATTAGCTACAATGTTATTTGCGTTCACTTAAGGAGCAACACAACGCAACATAAGTTATACGAGTTTCACAACAAACAAAGAGGGAAGATGGGAAGATAGTGAAAATAAAGAACAAGAACGTAGTGCGAATTTGGCGGAGAGCGCGTATTCACCGCAGCGGCCGTTATCGGACATCGTCACGTGACACATCAGATAACCGGACGAACACATCGCGGCTTATCCGGCAATGGCGCGTGGAACTGCTGAAACAATGTTACTTGTTATTTATTACTTTGTTCGGAACTTACGCAGATAGAGAGATATGCTTGTGGAACCATATCTGAAATAGAGCAACTCCTTATAATCACTACTCATACAATAAAGTAAAGGAACTATTATCATAAATAATGATATTTCTACTAGTTCTGTTTTGTAAAAACGTTCGAACAACATAGGTCATGCTTTCATGAGTCCATGTTTGCCGTACCTCGTAGGAGTAAATCTATATTATATATGTATTAGATGTTTTCTAAACTGCTTATATGTTATCCTTATGTCCAGATTTAACATTGCTGATTTACTTCTTTTGATTTGGAATGTCTAGGATGCATTGACAATATTAAAAACACTGAAATGCTTACGCGTATAAACGTACGTGTACGTCATCCTGCAAACTTATTGTGGATTACAGAGAACGTATTTCAATGTAATCGCAGGTTTTAAATAAGGGCAAACAGCTTTCTGTAGAGATGTATGTAGTGTCCGACCGCAGCTTTAGCTTCGGCCACCGTCAATCAAAAAAAAATGCCTTCGGCAAAACCTCCCGCTTCGGCTAAAAGGGGCCGAAGTTTTTGCCGAAACCGAAGGTTTCTAACAGCCAAAATTGAAGGAATTGTAACCAAATAAGTTTCTTTACGATCTTGAACCTTCGGCTTTGGTCGAAGATTGTTATGACCACATACATTTTATAAAATTTCATAATTTTATACGCATTCCTAATGTTCCGCAATATCCTTCAACATTGATGAATAAACTCTTTCACGTTGTCGATATAGTTTCATGTTACGGAACTAGTCCCCTAGTGTATCTGTAGCATTACATTGCGTTCCTATACAATATTACTATCCCTATTTTGGGGCGTTCCCAGTAAAATGTCCGAAAGTGCCCGAAAGTTTTGATGAATTAGTCAGTCAGTCAGTAGTAGTCAATTTTTAGAATCGTACACCTCAGAATCAACTAAACATAACTCTCTCAAATTTGTCACAGAGCTTTACAATGATAATATTATATACAATGGTATATACAAAATCTCATATATCTATGTCGAGGGATAGCAAAGATATGATAGAAGGAAAAACACACTGAAACATAACGTGTATATAAACATATTAGTGTATTGCCAGAATGAATTTAAAAAGCACTACCATGATTGTCGATGAGCCTATAAAATATTATCAGCCAATAAACACCTTCAAAGAAATAAATAATTCATTATTGTTAAGCAACAACATTATTCATTACTCTTAATGGTACGATGCTAAATCAGGATTTACTCGAGCGTCATAGAGACCTATTGGGTTGCGAAGTTTGGATGATGAGAAGAAAAAAATGTCGTATAATACATACCGTTTCATCGGTGGGGGGAGCGGCTATAGATTCTCAAAAATGTAAAAAAAAACAGTTTCATGGACATACTCGAGGGTTACAGATTATTATATTCCATGTCCTACGTATTTTTAAAAATGTACATATGTTAATCTGATTGTTTCCATGGTGGGGGTGGTCGTACGTAGGAGTTGAAAATGGAGAAAAAAGATATTTTAACGAGCGCGTCAGATTTTCGAAGGGGAAACATCCCCTTTCAACAATTCGTCAGATTAGTGAAATATACACGTTTTAGCACGTAACTACCTCACCTTATCTTAATCTGACGCGCTCGAGAATTTTTGATGATCATTTTTTTTTACTAATCTGATCCTTTATCCTTGACGGGCGAACATATATAGAAGGCTCATATTCGGTGGAAGTACTCAATAGGGTACAAGGGGCAGATTAATATACAGGGGGATACCCTGTATATTAATCTGCCGCGCCTTAGTGACTCCCAAAATCCCCTTATGGGCTCCCCTACTATAGACGAAGTAATAAGAAAAGCGCTTTACAATTTATTTTAGAGTTGGGCGATACCAGCTACAAATAAAGTACGAGTCGTTCATATAAAAATGCTACATATGGCAGTAAGACCATTTCTATCTTATAGTAGTACATCAAGACACTGCTTGTTCAGAGATGGTAAACAAATGGATACACTTTTTAAAAGAGTGTTATCGGTAGGAGTAATTTGTTGCAAAGTTTTTGGTAGGAGTATAATGCGACAATACAATACGATATTTACGACAATGCCCGTCAGTAGGATCGATAAGTCAATATCAGGTAGACTGTAATTTGTTTGGCCAAGAATGTGTTTCATATGATATGGTTTCGTAGCATCATATTTTCATAACTTATTGTTTTTAATATTTATGATCATAGTTTCTGAATACATGCATTGTGAAAATTGACACTACTAGTTCAGTAAATAAACCGAAAAATGCCGGTTTCGTCTATGACCCATTATTGTTTTTTTTTCTATTTAGTACCTGTTTGTTGTTATATCCGAAGTAACACACTCTCTAAGAAATACATACTCCGATAAAATATCATGTGTCTGTGTACTACGCCTTCAAATATAGCGCTCTAAGAGAAACGAGTAGACAGCACAGTTGCGTTATAACAATAATTTATTTCATTAAAAATGTTTTTGCTGATATGGAAATGATATGTAATTCATTCGCGTTTTTCTTCCTCGTAGCTCCCATAGTTCTTGTAGTTCGCGTAGATCTCGTAGCAGTCGTAGCATTCGTAGCTGCCACAAAACAATTTCATTTTCCTTTGGGAGTCGAATGGCGCCTCGTTTTTCCTTTTATATTCGAAACACCATAAATAACGTAATGAAATATGAAATAACCCTGTCACGTCCGTGCTCTCATGATGTTTCAACTAAATAGCAATTTCGTAAGAAAGTACATGTGAAATATTAAATTTTCGTTGTTTATGTTAAATACTTTGCGTTGTGCCTTAGTTCATATTACTCTGTAAGAACCTGTATCAGGGACAGACTCTGTAAGAAACTATCAATTGAATTGAAAATCTATATCCTTATTTATCACGAAACAGATTTTTGTAATAAACTAACACTGTTTACAAACCTGAGTGACTATTATTTATGTTTACATCTTATAGATTATAACAATCATGTGATATTTTTAACCGCTTATTAAGTTAGTAAAAATTAAAGTCTGCTAAAACGAATGAAAAGGGAAAGATGGTCGCAAATTCAGATTTCGATACACGTCACTGGATTTAAATAACTTTGTGGACAGAATAAGTAAGTACCTAAGAAAGATAGGTACAGACAAATCATATTATATAGTAATTATAATGCAGTTAATCTTTTAAATGTTCCATTATATTTATGCATCACATAAAGGCTAACGATCATAAGTGCTAATACGTACACATATGTATATTTTTTAAAAGTGGTAGAACTTTTGGTGGTTCATTTCCTGAGATACCACTGTCACATCCATTTCTGACTAATAACAGCAATGTTTTGCGCTCCTGTGTTCTGTATTGAAGGGTGTGATAAGCGAGAGATAGTTATCAAGAGAGGTCATACTTATTTCGCAGGAGTAACGAGTCTGCGGCCGATCTCAGGTAGAACTATAGTTACATGAGGCAAAATCCGCTAGTCCTTGGGTAGGTACCGTGCTAGAAATACATGTAAAATCTCCTGTTATGTACACGATATGAAATAATGTAATTAAAAATGAATATTCATAAAAAAATAAATCATGCGTTTAACGACTCCATGGCTTCAGTGAGTACAGGAGAGATATGCCAGCATTATATAGTAATTTGCAAATGAATGCTCATTTTTGGTTTAACAATAAAAATATTTAAGTGAAGTTAGTTCACGCACAAATTTTGAATTAAAACCTATTATAATATCATTTAACCTACCACATTCATGCATTTTTAAAGGGGCCGCAGTAAGTGTTATATTTTATATCACACATACAGACGTTGACTACTTAACTCTGTGAAGTTTGTCCCTTAGTTGCCGCCTTCGACAATTGCGGTAAGAAACGCAGTGGTGTAATTCACAACTTATATCAAACGGAAGTATTGTAATTGTAACCTATGTATGTTTAAATATATAATAATACGAGAATAAATATATTAAAAATTATATTATTAAACAATATTTTACTTACATCATTTTGTTTTTCATATCTTTACATATAAATATACTTTGAATAATATATATCCAAAATAAACGTATATGCATATTTTCAGCTCAATTGGTTGAGCGGTTTAAATTCAGTCGCAAAATTTGACCCTTACATAGTACATACGTACGATCTAACAGGCAAATTAGGTGAAAGCTTGTTTTAAAAAATATAAAGTTCACCGAGCGCCAATTAACGTTTAAATAAGTTGTTCTGTCGGAGTGTCCTGTGTCTTGCACTCGCGGCCATTTCCTGTTGGGAGTGCAGGTATCCGAGTGCTGAGACAGTAGTAATGACGTCATTACCGGTGGCCTTGGTTTACAAGGTTACCTAAATTGTAACACACATTAATGTAACGTGTATAACAGCGTTTATGGAATAAAAACATAATGATAGACTTCTGTTTTTTATTTAATAAACTTATTTCATAATAAATAAATGATAGACAAATAACTACTGCCAGCTTGCTTCGTATGCCTCTATTCCCAGTAGTTAAGTAGCCCAAACTTACCATACAAAGAGGTTGACTTAGTAATTGTGCATATAAATTAATAACTTACAAGAATCTAAAAAAAGTTAATGATTAATAATAACAGGTTTCTTGGTTCGATTCCGAGGGATCAGAATTCCGATTTTACATCGTAGTATGTATTCCCGAATTCGTATCTTACTAAGAAAACGGAAGGATTCGTCGATAGTTATTTAGTAGTATCGATAATATTACTCTATAGAAGGTTCCCTGTAATATTTAAGAGTAATTATAAGAGTTTATTATATTTCAGGATCCCGATGGGCAGAAAGGGTTCTTATTTACTCAATGAAACATTTTATTCTCTAGAGATTCCAGTGGTTTGTCGATTCGTATAAAATATTGCAACACTGAGCGCTCTACTCCAAAATAACTAATTTGCAGGCGCATTGCTATTATGTACGTATCTTTGTTTTTTTTTATAAATTGAACTAGTAAATAAGCATACAGTCCACCTAACGGCATGTGGTTACTGCCATCCATGGATACCTGTGAAAACCTGTGAATAGTTCCTCTATCTGAAGCCGAAAACAGATGCGTTACCCCTTGACCCCAGAAGGTAAAGATAGCCATCGTAAGTAAACCGACATCCACATCATCCTGTGGTAGTGAAAAAATAATGTAAAATTCATATTTAATTTTATCCATAAATAAAAAACAGTTCATTTCATTCGCATTATCTTATTCATAATGTTAAAAATTTATATTTTTTTCTAAAATTATTTAATTCATCTTATTCAAAGAGTTCGTAAGCTATATTAATATAAACTCTTTTTAAAATAACATAAAAAGCCAAAATACAAAAGAATAGGAAGTAAACAAATCAGAATTAAGAATCAATAGTAACAAACAGGAAGGTGAAAGTTAAGTAAAGAAAGAAATTAATTTATTACCGATTCGAAGGAATAATGGAAACCGTTTGAGGAAAATTTGTTTCGACTTAATAAAAATAAAATTTGTTATTTGAGAAAACATGGCATCCTAATTTAGTGATCTATCATTTAAATCTTTAAGATGTAATTGTAATTTTAATTATAATTTTGATGTAATAATAATTATTATAAGATTAACATTAATTATAAAAAAATGGTAACTAACCCTTACTAACACAAAAAAAAATTTGCACGCCATTGATATGGTACATTGTGAGCTGTACAGTAAATATAAATTAAGACCCTATGTAACCACAATTTATGCAAATAAAATTTCATTC